>CATIWM010025961.1:0-10893 GCA_949671775.1 Mallotus repandus | reverse complement strand
GTGTTATATTTATTTGCTTTATTATTTCTCTACCTATTCAGCCTGTTCTGTCTATTTATTATTCATGTTGTTTGCTTCTAACTGTTTATTTACCTCCCTCTGTGTTTTGTTTCCAGGTTGGTTGCATAGTGTCTTTATTGTTTTCCATTTTTTTTGGTGAAAAAATAATTGCATATGGAAAAACTATTTTTTGCTGCATCTTTCTCTTTTGTTCGGTTGTGCATTCTATGCACATATGTTTTCTGTATTTTTTTTATCTTTTTTTTTCTTGGGCTTTAAGGACTGGTGCAACTTTCTTGGTAGCTTGCTACTGGTCTTGCTTTTCAAAAATAGAAAAAATGATTTGCCTTTTATTGTAAAAAAAAGCAGGTACAATTCTGTTGTGTTATATTCTTTTATTTTTTGCATGGTTTCTCCCTTCTATGCTGGTGTTTAATCCTATCCATTTTTTGTTGTCCCCTTTTTTTCCAAGTACCTTGCTTTCATTCCTAGCTTCTATTTCATTTTTACTTGGGGATAACCATATGGAAATACAAAATTTTATTTTTTGCTTGGTTTGTTTTGTTCTTCTCGAAAACAAAAGCCCTATATTAAATAGGCCATGCTGTTTATTTTTGTATGGCCTAACATTTCTAAATAGATTACTATTTTATTATTTTTTCTAATTTTAGTGCCATTTTTTTCTCATCCAAGAGTATTAATAATCTCTTTTCCTTTTTTTTCATATCAGCATTACTCTTTCATGGCAACCATTAAGCTCTCTATTGTTCCAATACTTGAAACTGTTTTGGCCTCTTTACGTCTTCCCCATTCTATTTTCGAAGAACAACAGAAAAATGGCCTTCTTTTTACCTGTACTAATTGCTATCCTTATGGGGATGCTGAGGGGAATCGGTTTATATCTCATATGATTTGCATAAGCTCTGAATCTATGCTTGATGCTAAAAATTCATCAAGCATAGCTGCTCTTGACCACCTCAAGGCTATATATAACCTTCATATTGTTGATTATAACAATAGGGAGTTGGCTCTTTTGAAACCTAGAAATGAACATGATAGCAATGACCTCCCATCACTTCATAAAGCCTATAATAATGTCTGTGGGCAGTATGTGTCCAATATGCAGAGATCTCATGAACTAACCAAGTCTTTGAAAAAAAATAAAAGTAGTTCTTGCTCTTATTAAACGCCATATGTAGTGTTGTTTTTCTTTTTTTTTTTGTTTCTGTTGCTGCTATGAGACATAGATAACAACTTCTTGTGTTTTTTTAAAAGTGTTTCATATTTTGCTGGACTTTGTACAGGCAGACTTTTGGTTTGTTATTTTGCTTTTTTGCTCCTTTTTGTAATTAGCCATCATGCCTCCTATCGATGTACTGGTCACCATTCATTTGGTGCCTTGAATGTAAAAAATAGCATGTAAATGTCTTAAGTTTTTTTTTTCCAATTTCGGTTGCTTTGCTTTAAATTTTAACTTCTCTTCTTATTTTTTATTAAATCCACTTACCTATGTTAGTGTTCTTCATTAAAATTGCAGTTACTCATTCTTGTTAACTAATGCATTTATATAGAGAAAAAAAATAGTCGCACTTTAATTGTGTTAGCACCTTAAGTGGCCTTCCCTATAGACACATGATAACTTAAAGAATAAATAAGACACTAAAAAAATAATACAGGTTCTAATTTTGATAAAATGAAGATATAAAAATATGTGGCTTTGTTTCTGGAAAAAAATGAATAATAAATTCTTTCAATGAACACCTTTAATGAATTCATGTTGTTATTATATTTTTGATGTTATTAATCAATTAATTTGTATTTTCCATGTGGTCTTGAATAAAATATATTTCCTCAAAAAAAAATTATACTTTTTTTGTTTCTAAATATACTCTGTTAATATTAAAATATACGTATTCTTTTTAAATTGAAAAAACAAATAGAGACAAGATCGTTAAAAATTATATGGCTTCAGTTTTGCAAGAGAAAAAAACAATTTATTACTTTTTAAATGAATTACTTTTATTAATTTTTAATATTTTGTAATTTTCATATGTTATTTATCAAAAAAAAATTATTTCCCATGATATTATATTATATTATTTTTATATAATTATCATGCCTCGATGTAGTGGCCCCCATTCATTTGGTGCTTTTAATGTAAAAAGTAACATCCAAATATCTAAAGTTTGTTTCTTTCAATTTTTTTTCTTTTATGGTTTGTTTTAAGTTTAAATTTTTTCCTTTGTTTATTATTAAATTCAGTTACCTATATTAGTCTTCTTTATTAAAATTTTAATCACTCATTCCTGTTAGCTAATTTATTTGTGCAGAGAAAAAAAAAACCAGCCACACTTTAGCTATTTTAGAACCTTAAGTCGACTTATTAGTTTTTAAATGAATTACTTTTCTTAAATTTTTTAGATTTTGTAATTTTCAAATGTTATTTATTAGCAAATTTTTATTTTTCAACTATCATATAGCGGTTATTTTTATTTATATAAAAAAAATTATAATTTTTATTATGTTATTTCGACTTTCTTATTCCACCTACCCCTAATTTATGATTACCAGAAATACTTACATAGATTATTTTGAAATTCATAAAAAAATGACAGAAGAATAATAGTTTATTTTTAAATTAATAAAAAATAACAAAAAAATAATAGCGTTACATTACATTTAGATAACTTATTCTAATAGTAGTATTTATACAGCACTAAAAAAATTTTGTTCACGTTTAATTAAAATGAAATTAAATTTTTCCTTAAAAAAAATCCTTTAACTTGCTATAATTATTGATTAAATGTATAAATTGTTATCTAACAAATTTTACTATTAATTCTTCCCTTCTTCGATTACTTAATTTCTTCAAATTTATTTGGATATTGTCTGTGGTTTTTTATTCTACTTATTTTTTCATTTTTTTAAAAGTTAAAAAATTGCAGAATAATTTGTACGCGTTAAATTTAATGTTGACTATATTCATTTTCTTGCAGGCTACCTTTTGATTTCCTAACAATTGTTATTACATCTTTCTTCCACCGTGTTACTCCAACATATTTTCCGCCCGGTTCGTTATTACATTTTATCACGTTAAGATTTTACTTCAATATATGCATTATTTTTTCCCATGCACAATTTAAAGCTTTGAATTTTATTGTAGATAAAAATTCCACCATGCAAAGTGTTAATTAATTAAACTTTTTATTTGACGATTCATTATCTACAAAAACAGGACATTATTTTCCATTAATTTAATTTTAAAATCATGAGTATTAGTTTAATGAACCACATGTTTATTTTTTGCCAAATAAAAATTTTTCACTTACCATGACAATTTTTCCCTTTTACATATTATAATTCTGATAATTTTACAGCTGCGTGTCGTACCTCGGTTGTCAGCTCGACTTCCATCTCCATGTCTATTTTCCTTAATTTTTTTAATTAATTTCCTTTAGTTTCATGATTTTTTGGTATTTATTTATTAATATATTTATTTTAGCTTCCATTTAGTCTTTTTTTTCCTCGCTTCCTACTGTCCAAGTATGGACTCTTCTAATGAACTGTTAATGAGAGATGAGCAACTTATTGACGTTGATATTCGCTATTTTAATGTTGTTGAAGGTAAATTAACTGGTCAATTGCATATTTGATATGTTTAAAAAAAATCAACCAATGCTCATAATTACTCATGACGTTTATAAATTTTCAGATGCCTGTTTTCCATCAAATATAAGTGAATGCTCACACTTTACAGACAATGAGTCACCAGAACCTGAAACACCACTGATCAACGTTAATATAACGTGTAAAATAATTTTTCCAAAAATATTTTTTCAATTTAAACAAAGCACATTTTTCTTTACCATTTTAGCACATTTTCATTTATAATGACATTGTAACATATTCCTATAGCCAAGTATCAGTACCTTGGTTATCAATAAAAAGACGTCGTTCAACCGCTTTGCATATGTCTGATAAAACAATTGACATGCAAATATCTTTTGAAGCTAGCATAATTTTCCTTTTAAATAAAATTACTTAAACTTTGATAGATGGACACAAACTTTTTAAAGTTTTTACTAGAATACTACTTCCCTATATCCTAGCATATTTACACTTTTTTATGTTTTAAATTTTTTTTAGAACATTGCTTTCAAAGATCAGACATTGGCTATCCTAACAAACAATGTGTCTTCTATGGGGCTTTGCATTGGGCAATAGAATGCGTCAGTGATTCCAAAAATCATGGAAAAAAAATTTATTTACTATGTTGTAAAAAAGGAAAAATTAAACTTCCAAAGCTCAAACAAACTCCCCTGTTTCTAGACACTCTTTTAACACCTAATGGAAATGCGTTTTCCTTAAATTTTAAAGAAAATATTAGATTATATAATTCTATGTTTGCTTTTACGTCTACATGTGGAAAAATTGATTATGAAATTAATAAAAAACCCAGACCATATGTTTTTAGAATATGTGGACAAAATCATCATGTGATCGGCTCACTACTTCTAAATGATGGCGAGGCACCTAAATTTGTACAACTTTACATATATGATACTGAAAATGAAACAAATAATAGGATTTCTTCATTTTTGCATAATGATTCAACTAAAAATATAAATAGTTTTATTGTTAAAGGTTTGATTAAAATGTTTGACGAAATAAATGTACTTGCAAAATCATTTAGAATGGCTCGAGATAGATTTATAGAAGATGATATGCTGCCTTTAAATTAAAATTGCTTGGTAGAAGACCTAATGATAGCTCTCAATATTCAGTTCCTTCATCTTCAGAAATTGTCGGTTTTATCGTTGGAGACTATGGTTTATACGATAACAAACGAGATATTATTATTGAATATTAAATGAACCGTTTAAAACGAGTTAGTATTTTGTATCCATGCCAAATGGCAATGCAATATCTAATTCTATTTCCATATGGAGAAGATGGATACATGACGGATATTGAATATATAAATCCAAACTGTTCCTGACACATTACAAGAAAATATATAATAGTGAGAGAATGTTATGCACATAAAATACAACAACGATTAGATGAAGGAACAACTTTGCTACATGGTGGTCGTTTATCCCAAACAATTCATCATTGATGCACTTTCATGTGTCTAGGAAGAATGCTTGGATTTTATAAGATGCAACCAAAAGAACTACGTTCTGAAGTGTATATAAGCATAAAAAATGCTATTCACCAAGGCATTAGAAATTCCAACGATGTTGGAAAGTCTGTGATTATATTACCTTCAACCTTCATAGGCAGTCAAAGATATATGATTGAACATTATCATGATGTAATGGCTATATGTAAATTTTATGGTCATCAAGATTTGTTTATAACATTTACATGCAGCCCACTTTGGCCTGAAATATAACACATGTTAGATTATATTAGTAGACAAAAACCTGATGATATACCCAACATTATTAGTCATGTTTTTAAGGTTAAATTGATGCATTTAATAGATGATGTTAAAAAAAAATAAACACTTTGGTGAAACAGTCGCATTAATTTATACAATTGAATTTTAAAAAAAGGCTTACCCCATGTTCATTGTTTAGTCTAGCTAAATTATGCTGCTAAACCAAAAACACCTTCAAACATTGATTCAATAATAACTGCAGAACTTCCATGCAGTGAAACGGAACCTGAAGCATGCAATTTAGTTTCTAAATTTATGATCCACAGACCTTGTGGTGCATTTAATCCCCAATCTTCATGTATGAAAGATAAAAAATGTTCAAAATTTTATCTAAAAAAATATCAAAATGAAACTTTGATTGACGCTAATGGTTTTGCAGTTTATAGACGACACAATAATAACCAACAAACTATTAAAAATGGAGAAAAAATTGACAATCATTGTGTTGTTCCTCATAATATTAAATTGGTTTTGAAATATGATGCTCATATATGCATTGAATATTGTTGTCGGACAACCAAGGTAAAATATCTATTTAAATATATTAGCAAGGGTACTGATCGAATTCGCACAGTTATTCATAATTACAGTGATACAATTAATAATTTAAGCGATAATTCAGAACATGTTATTGATGAAATTAAAAACTTATTTAGGTTGTCGTTACATCTCTCCATGCGAAGCCGCTTGGCGCATATTTGAATTTCCTATACACCATAGAGAACTAGCCATTTAAAAATTAGTTATTCATCTTGAAAATATGAACCAAGTGCTTTTTCAACCATCCGATAACCTATCATACTTTGCAGAAAATTCAAATTATGCTCATACAATGTTCACTGAATGGATGCAAGTAAATTATATGTATGAAGATGCTAGATGTCTAACATATTCCGAATTTCCAACAGCATAGTCAGGATAAATTATGGACGCATCATAAAAAATGTCATTCTATTGGTAGAATTGCTTATGTTCATCCAAGCTTCGGTGAATTATATTACTTAAGAATGCTGTTGAATATTGTAAAAGGTCCTAAATCATATGAAGATATTAAAACCGTTTCAGAAATTTTACACCCAACCTTTCAATCTGCATGTGACACTCATGGTTTATTGGTAAATGACACTGAATGGATATATGCTTTAGAAGAATCCATTTTCCATGTAACCTCATCACAATTACGCAATTTATTTATTATTTAAATCATTTTTTGTGAAGTTAATGATCCAAGAAAACTTTTTGAAACATTTTGGAAACATTTTACTGATGATATAAGACATGAATTACAAACGACATTTAATTTTCCTGATGAATCAGTGTCAAATAATTATTTAAAAAATAGAGTTTTATTAGAACTTGAGAAAAACTTCAATAAAAATAACTCATCACTTTCTAATTTTGATTTACCATAGCCTAATTATCCAATGAATTATGATATAAACAATTGTTTGCTTCTCGAAGAACTTGATTATGATATAAACAATCTTTGTGAAAAACATGTCAAACTGCTTAATTTGTTAAATAGCGAGCAACGTAGAATTTGCGATGATATTGTTGATGTTGTCATTCATGGAACTGGAGGTCAGTTTTTTGTTTACAGTTATGGTGGCACAGGAAAAACATATTTATATTAAATAATTATATCATTTTTACGTGCAAACAATATGGTTGTTTTGGTTGTCGCTTTATCTGGCATTGCATCTCTATTATTATCCGATGGCCGGACAACACATTCTAGATTTAAAATACCTTTAAATATCGATGAACATTCAATATGTGAAATTAAATAGGGAACACAATTAGCTCGGTTGATTGAAAAAGCTAAACTTATAATTTGGGATGAAGCACCTATGGCCCACAGGTATTGCTTTGAAGTTGTAGACAGAACTTTAAGAGATATATTATCTTTTTCTAACATTCATGAAGAGATAAAACCTTTTGGGGGTAAACCAATTCTATTAGGCGGTGATTTTTGACAAATTCTTCCAGTTGTACTAGGAAATAATAAGGAAGACATTATTAATGCTTCGATCACACGTTCACATTTATGGAAATCATTTAAAATTTATAGACTAAGCATCAATATGCGTTTGACATCTTCGAACATTTTGTCTGACGAAACTAACCGTCTTTCAAGATTTTCAAATTGGCTTTTATCTGTTGGTGATGGAACAACTACATATATAAGTCTTCAAACAAATGCTGAGGAAGCAAATTTTATTAAAATACCTGATGATTTAATTATAAAAAAATTTGATAATCCAATTGATTCAATAATTAACGAAACATATCCAGATTTTTAAAATAAATACTACGATCATATTTATATAAAAAATAGAACTATTATCACTCCAACAAATGATGTTGTTGATATTATAAATAAAGAAATGTTAGAATTAGTTTATGAAGAAGAAAAAACTTATTACAACTCAAATTCAATCTGCAAAACTTCATCTGGGGGAGACAAATTAGATGCCCTCTACCTAATTGAATTTTTAAATTTGCTTAATTTTAATGGATTTCCTCAGCATGCCTTAAAAAATATCCCAATTATGCTACTCCGTCATATTAATCCAAGCATCGGTCTTTGTAATGGCACTTGACTAATAATTATTGAATTAGGTGTTAAAATAATTGAAGCAATTATTCTAACAGGTTCTCATTATGGCACAAAAGTATTTATACCTCACATTATTTTGACACACCACGATAATAAATTGCCATTCATAGTGAAAAGGCGTCAATTCCCAATAAGAGTTTGTTATTGTATGACTATAAATAAAAGTCAAGGTCAAACACTTGAACACGTAGGTCTATATTTGCATGATCATGTGTTTACATATGGCCAACTATATGTTGCACTTTCTAGAGTTACTCCATATAGTGGAATAAAAATATTGATAAATGAGCAAAACACAGATGAATATAATAATTGTATACAATATACAAAAAATATTGCCTACCAAGAAATTTTTTATGATATTATTGTGCATTGTTGACACATTCTTCTCTTATGAATTTGTTTACAATTATTTTGTCATAGTATGCTATTTCCTATATTTAGAAACTTTTGCTTTTCAAGAACATTATAATGTCTTTTTTCATTTTTTCCTCGTTGCTTATTAAATTCATTTGGTTCAAACATCTACAGCAATTGTACAACCATGTCTTATGCAATGCTTTCTGAAATTGATAATACATCGTACAATATTCGCATAAAAGTTCGCATTGCTCGCATTTGGGAGTTTGCAAACATTAGCAACTAAAGCAATATATAAGTTTAGAGTTTTTAATGATTGATGAACAAGTATCTTACTTTTTTTTACTTACAATTACTTCTTTTAATCCATCTTTTATATTAAATATTATCTCCAAGCAAACACTATGCAAGGAACAATACCTAGAAAGTTAATTTATCATTTCAAATAAATACTGGTCGAGGGCAACATATACCAAATGTTTGGCTTATAATAATACCAGCACAATTTAATTACAGAGTTAGTGATTATCTATACCGTACCAAACTCCTTCAAAATACTTTTTTTATGGCTTTTAGACAATATCGATCATCAGATACCCTTCGACAGGTTTGAGTTTCTTAGCTTTGAAGATGTTCAGTCTAGAATTGGTGATAAAACGTTTCTAACAGGTATCTATATCATTAATGACAAAGTATATAAAAAAACATAATAAATAAAACAACCATTTTTCTTTAAACTTTATACATTTATGGAAAAAAATTTAACCTTTCACTAATTATGTTAACAATACACTTCTATGTATAGACATATTTGGCCAAGTTATATCAATTGGAGAATTTGAAGAAATCTATACTGCTGGTCGAATTGCAAAGAAAAAAAAAGTCAAGATAAAGAGTGTTGAGTAAGCATGTGCACTTGAATAATATGTTTTCAACCCTATTATACTTAAATCACTAAAAAATGTTTCCAAAATAAAAAATTATTTGTAGGGATAACAGATTGGACATAACGCTATGGGATAAAGTAGCCATAACGTTTCTAGAAGATGATATTTTAACTACAGATCAAGATGGTCCTGTTATTGTTGCATTCCTTTCAATGACAGTGAAAAAATTTATATATATATATATATATATATATATATATATATATATATATACCATGGACTGCCTAGGATCTAAGGGGTTACTGTGCTGTGCTGTAAATGCAAAAGATGATACAGATGCAGGATGATCACAGTGCCGGTCTCACGCTCCAGTCATAGGATAGACACGGAGGTTACCAGACCAAGAATGCAACAGATATATTATACAATATATCAGACAATATTTCACAGAGTTCTGATGTGCAGGATCCTAAGAACTTAGGCAAGCACAAAGCATACTACCTGTTACTTAAGAGAATTTAAGAATTGAAATAAACAGACAGTAAGTGCAGAAAGCTTAAATGCAGAAAACTTAAAGACATAAAAGATAGAGATCAAAATTAAAATAAACAGAAAGTAAATGCAGAAAGTTTAAAGACATAAAAATAGATATCACAGTCTTACTGGAAAATTTTCTTTTATTTATTGATCCTCGTAAAGGGGAATACAGAGTTCTTTAATCCAGAAGAGTAAGGGAAGAAAATTATAGCAAGTCTTTAGTGATAGATTTTAACTTCCTAAATCTTTATTTCTAAGGTAAGTGATTGATGCCCCTGTAGGAGAGGAGGAGGGCTGCTTTTATAGGCGAGAAGGAACATGTTCTGCAGCTGTAGAAGCATGTGAGACTGCTGCTTTAGTCCGTGAAGAATATCATTTTGTCTTGGAGAATCATGGCAGAGGTTGGGTAGTCTTTTCTTCTTTATCTGTCTCTATTATTTTGGATAATTGATCCTACCATGCCACGGAAGTGGAAAGAGGGACCCCATCCTTGTGGCATGATAGACTGCAGTGGAATTAATGCTGATGGAGGAGCTGAATATTTGACATAAAAGTCAAATTTTCCTGAAGGTTGTTCGAGAAGGTCCCACTGAGGCAGTCTGGGATGATTTGTGCCTGGAAGAAACAAAATGTTATTATAACCCTTTTTTTTTTTTTACATACCCTAACTTTTGCATGGGCCGTCCTGAAAGGATTTTCAACCCATCGGGCTATAACAAAATATTTAAATTTCTTTAAAAGAGAACAGGCTTATGGGCCTGAGTGTTTTATGGAAGGAAAAATGCCAAAACAATCGTCTTCATTTTCATTACCCAAATCTATAAAGGGCTCTGAGGATTCAGACTAACTGGACTGGGCCGAAGAGGAGGACCTGGACTGGATCAACTGTTGCATGATCCTGAAGTATTCATCTTTGGTTTTGGCTTGAGCTAGGAGTGCACTGGCATGAGATTTCTGGGCTAGGAAGTTGGACTGGGAGGAAGACTGTCCAAGGCTGCCCTGCTTCTGAAGCCATGCCATGACTGCCAGTTTGGAGACTTTAT
>CATIWM010025942.1:0-13275 GCA_949671775.1 Mallotus repandus | reverse complement strand
CTCCCCCTAAATTTATGCATATCATAAAAATTATAACAATAAGGAGTAAGAAACAAAAATTAATAAGAAATATATATTTTCTTATTTCTCCGCTTGTTTGACGTGATAAGAAATATAAATTTTAAAATTTATCTCCTTTTGATAAAAAAATAACAATATTAAATACTTGAAAAAATATTTAAGAAACATAAACATGGTAAAAGACAAATTTTACTAAGATAATGCATCACAAAATAGTACCAATAACATTTATGTTTAAACAAACTTAACTATCACATGATTACGTAGAGCTTAGTTCTAAAGGAAACAAAAGACCAGAAACTAAAATAATGAAAAAAAATTTCTCCCCCTTTGAGAAATACTAAATAGAATTATGCAAGTAAGCAAAACAAGACTTAGCATCACAGATATTAGAACATGATAGCATGATCATTAATTATCATAAAGCTAGCCACACTTACAATGCATTAAAACATGTAACAAATAAAAAGGAAATAAATAATAATAAATAATAATCATAAAAAGAATTAAGCAAAGCCACACTTACAATGCATTAAAGCATGTAACAAATAATAAGGAAATAAATAATAATCACAAAAAGAATTAAGCAAACCCAAATTTTTCTCCCCCTTTGTTAAAATAAAAAATAATAAAATTCAAATAGAACTTAATTAGATAAAAATAGAAATGCATTAACAAAGAAGATAGGAAAACAATGATATTTGAAATATCAGTTGTAATCATGATACAAGCATACAACTCTTGGCTTAGAAAATGAAAATAAACATAAAATAAACCTAACATAAAAGACTTAAAACATAAACTTAACATCACATAGTCTTAGAAACGAAAATTATACCAAAAAGAAACCAAACATAAACTGACAAAAAACACATAAAAGACAAGCTAGTCTTGCTGAGGAGGTAGAGGAGGATGAGTGAAGGGGGCATATGAGCAAGAATATCCTTGTTGCTTATAGAGATAGTGAACATCATGTGGAAGATGAGCGATTTTGGCGTCCATTTGGTCAAAGCGCTCTTTAAAATTCCTTTCTATTAAGCTCATCATATCAAAGAGTTGCCCAATCGATTGAGGTTTATCTCCCAAAGCTTGAGTTCCTTGTGAAGTTCCCTATTGTTTTAACCTTTTCCTTTGAGTAGGAACTTGAGTCTCTTATGCTTCTTCTTGGTCTTCACCTTGACCTACATCTTCAAATTTATCAATCTCTTGCAAAAGAGCATCCAAATGTTTAGTAGCTCCAAGATCATGCTTCCAAACCTGAGTTTCATTAATAGAGTTGAATTGCTTAGAGTTTTTGATGAAGTTGATATCAAGAAAGGAGGAAGGAGTGGATTACAAAGGCCACGTTCAACTCTAAATAATTGGGCCAATTTTGAGACAACACCTCCAACACAAATGGCACTAACTAAAGTATCACTTATGAGCCACAATCTCCATTACAAAAATCCTCCTAATTGAATAGGTTCATTATTAACCATACAATGAAGAATGAAAAGATCATCAAGGGTGATTGTTTCATTGCTAAGGGCTCTTCCATTAATAGAATAAATTATAAAACGATGAACATACCAAAGAGCCTTGGATTTAAAATGAGAAGATTTGGTATGTCCAGTGGAAAATTCATGTGGACCTTGAGGAGAATAAACTTTCTTCTAAAAATTATGAGCACTCCAATGTGGATCAACTTGAACATGTCCCTCTTGATGAAATCCAAGAAGAGTATCAAACTTTTGATAGGTCATAAATCTATCTCTTCCACCCAATTTAAACCTCATTGAGAAGTATGGATTATTATCATCATATTTGACAGAGCAAAGAGTGAAAGAGGAGAGGAATTCAACAATAAGAGTAAGATAGGAGGGTAGAGCATTAAAGGCAAACTCAAACAAACCTACTCTCATGAGGAGTTCCTTTACTTTATCTAAGCATCCAATTGCCTTCAAGGTTGGTTCATGCATGAATCTTGATGGAATAAGAGATCTCTTTTGGAATTGAGAGACTTTTTGCTTGAATTCTTGAGTAGAATAAGAAAAGGAGAGTAATTTCTCTTAGGCTTATCCTTCTTTGAAGAGGAAGAAGAAGGAGCCTTAGTTAGTTTTTTAGGAGCCATGAAGATGAAGAAACAACAACTTAAAAATTAAGAGAAATATATAGAAGAATGAGAAAAAGGAGTAGAGAAATTTTGATAGATGAAAGATGAAATACATAAAGGAAAATAGGAATGTATTTATAGACATGAAATAGGAAGATAGAGTTTTTAGAATTTAAATTTGAGTCATAATTTACCCTGAAAATTGTTCCTGATCAAGATAAGTGAGTCAAAAAGGCAAAATTTTGGAAAAAATCGTATGCTATCAGGATAGCAGTCCTGACCGGGACCATACCTAGGACAAGTTAGTCCCGCCTGGGACCAAGTTGCATGACCGGGACCGAATTGCTCCAAAATTGAAGAATTCTTCTAGTACTAATCTCGAGCTCCGTCCCGAATGGGCCCATGCCTGAGACTAGAAAAATTCAAATATAAAACAGCTACAAACGACTACTTTTGAAGTGTCCCGACTGGGAACAGAATATTTACAGCTCAAAAGTCCAAATTTTATTCAAATGAAGTTTGAATTTGTTGGAAACAAAATTATTATTTCTAATAGCTATAATTGAATTGCTCAAGTATAAATACAACCTCTGAAATTCATTTAGAGGTTAAGAAACTTGTTTATTCATTATATACTTCAAAGCATTCAATTAAGCTAAAAAAATTCTCTTTAATTCATTCTTGTATTTGATAAACTCTTGTGAGAGTTTGGTGAGTGTTAAAATAGATATTCTTGTTCTTTTATTTTCTAGGTTTAGAAAATGGGAAATGAGATTCTATTATAAGGGAATTGGTTTAAGTGTTTAGCCATTAAAACACTTAGGAATTGGTTCCAGAATGAGCCTTGAAACTCTTGTTTGTAAGGTTGTAAGAGTAAGCCTTAAAATCTTATGCATACTCAATCTTATGAATAAGATTGTGGGTGATTGAAAATCCTAACTTGGGGATATGTTAGGTGGAGACATAGGATTGTTGAGAAACTGAACTCCTTAAATTATTGTGTTCATCATTCTTCCTTCTCAACATTCTTCTAATTCTTGCTTATTTTGTCTTTAAGTTTTGATTTTTATTCGAAAGCCCCATTCAACCCAACCCCCCCTCCCCCTTTAGGGCATTTTCATTTAGTCCCGAGCATGGTCCCGATCGAGACTGGGATCAGGATCGGTACTACTCAAAAATTCATTTTGCTTATTTAAGTCCCAAAGGTGTGCATATGGTCCCAGTTGGTGTCCCGGTTGAGAGGGCGCTTGGGATATGCATTCTAACCTTTAAATAACCTTGAAAATGATTGATTCAGCCTAAGCCTTCTTCATAAAAGTTATAGATATTTGTCTTAGCTTTCCATATTGAATCACCTCATTTGGACGCCTTTAGCTCAAGATCTTGCTAAAATACTAAGAGCTGCGCAACTTAAAATAAAAGTTGCATATGTTGATTTTAACTGAAGATTTACAAAAATAAAAGTTGCATATGTTGATTTTAACTGAAGATTTACAAAAATAAAAGTTGCATATGTTGATTTTAACTGAAGATTTACTATCCCAAATGAACTCAAATTTTGATAAGTAAGATCAATTCAGAAATATTGTGATGTCTACTTCAAAATTAAAGAGGACCACTTTCTCATTATAAGGCTTTAAGGATGTTTAAAGCCTTCTTGAATCTCATATGTCGAATCATCCCAAAAGTATACTTATCAATCTCGTACTTCATTTTGACTTCTAATTGAGTCCTAACTTATACACACTTAAACAAACAAAATTAAATGCTCAAAATTAAGTTTGTTAAGATCAAAATCAAGATTGATCATTGCTAAGGTCAATAATAATTTAGCAATGTTAAGTAACAATTCATGAAAATGGCTCTGGTGTATCTTATTATCTTTAAAAATCAAGATTTTCATGTGGAAGTTTTTGAACAATGCCTTACCAACGAGTTTGGAGCTTTTAAAAAAAATATTATTCCAGATGGAAAATGCAAATGATGCGGAAAAGTACTTGAATATTTAGATCACGTACTTAGAGATTGTGAATGGAGCTCTTTGGTCTGGTACACTAGTTATTTGTATCTTCCAACAAGTATCAGTATTCCATTAATTTCAATTTAAGAGTGGTTCTTTTTACAAAGAGAAACTTTACCACCAGATGCTTTTTCAATTTTTTTTGTCAATATATGGTTTATTTGGTATGCTAAAAATCATTTGCTCTTCCATCAAAACGCTCTGGACATATTAGTTTGCCAACAACAAGCATTTTTTTGCTTTTTAATTATGAAGAGGTGAATAAAAAAAAGCTCTTTCTTATTGAACAATAGGAGTTTCTAGTTCCTAACAAAGGCCAAACCAATTCTAAATTAAGATAAACTCATATGAAACAGATCAAGAAGGTAGAGGATCGGGTTTTGGCATAGTGATCAGAGGTTCTAATGGATCCTAATTAGCTATAAAAGCTATGCATTCTAAAGTTGTTCAACATCTAGAAGTAGCAGAGGCACTGGCAAACCATATGGGTATCAAGTTGGTTGCGTCAATGAATTTCCCTTATATTATTTTTTAATCAGATTGTCTCCCTTTAATTCAAAAGCTTTCACCCCAGCAGAAGACCAACCTGATGTAGGTCTGATTATCTCAGATATCCTTTCTTTTTTAGTAGTTTTATGTCTTTAAGTTTAATTATGTCCCTAGAGATGCTAATAAAGTAGCTCAGGTTCTTTCTCAATTGTCATTTTCTCTTAGTAGTCAAGAACAAACTTGGTTTGATTCATTTCCTTAGGATATGATTCAGGCTATTTTGTAACGTTGCTTTGTAATGTAGATATTATCACCATTAACCTATGTTTTGCATTTTTTTATTAGATTAGGATTAGATTTACTTTTTCACACTTTTCTCTTCTTTTTTAATGTATTTACTAGGAAAATAGCGTACATAATTATAACTATTTATTTATTTTCTTACTTTATTTATTTACCATGGGTGGATGGATGTATTACTTTATTTATTTACTGTGGGTGGATGGATGTATTACTTTATTTATTTACTGTGGGTGGGTGGATGTATGCATATATTGTCATGCTAAGATTAGGGTAATTTGAAATGGGCAACGGGAGTTACCTAATGATAAGTGCCCAAGTAGAAATTAATTTTAGAACTCATAATTTCAGCTTATAAGACGAATTTCACTCAATGTTGAGATCGTCTTCGTGAGTGAATTGGATAAGGTAGAGGATATGACTATGGCACTAAAAGGAGATAGATGAAGGATGGAATCCTTTAAAAAACCTGAAGAAGTTCTCATATGAAAGAGTCGCCACACAATCACTTGAGAAATTAGAGTAAGCAACATTTATCACCAAGGACAAAGATTTTAAGTCCATAAATCAATTTTATTTGGTTGCTTTCTCATTAGATAATACCCGTTACATGTTTAACATTATCCTAGTTTTGATATGACAGACATATATATATACACACATGCATCCACATAATAATAACAAGGCAAAAAATTGAATTATTTACAATTATTTACATGGCTTTCCTAGTAAATACATAAAAAAAAAAAAGTGCTGGAAAATAAATCTAACCTTAAATCTAACAAAAAATTGTAAAATAGAGGTTAGAATAGTAATATTCATATCCACATACTAATTATGAAATCCATGAGAACAAAGAAAACAAGAAGCATCAAAACAAAAAAAAAACATAATAAAACATCAAAATATAGTGAAACAAGCATGTAAGCATGGCAAAGAAAAAAAGAACATGAAAATGCCATAGCGGGAATAAGTAAGGCTAATGAAAATTAAAAAGAAAATTTAAGAAAATAAGAAATGATTGAAGATGGACACATGAATTTTAGGAGTTCAATTTTTTAATCAAACCTATATCTCCACTTAACTTCTACCAATTTACGATTTGTAATCACCAAATCCAATCTATTCCCTTAGATTGATTTTACAAATGTGAGTTTTAAGGCTTAACTTAAACCAATTACGAACTTTGAGTTTTTCTTGGCTCAACTCAAACCAATCCCAAAAACTCAAGTGTTTTCCTTCACCCTAGCTCCACTATACTTTAGTTCAAATAAAACAATATTTAACTTATTATTTTAAGTTATGGCTTTAAAATAATATTGGAATTAAGGGGATGGCATCCTTTGAAATTCCAACACATAAATGATAAATCCATAAGCATGAACTTAAAAATTATAATAATAAAACCTAACATGACGTTAATGCTTTTTATTATCACTAATACCACAAGTCTCCATCACATCATCATCCTTATCAAAAAGCTCCTTATTTAAGAAAATGATTTGCAAGCGCATGAAGTCGTCCAAGTAGTAAAAATATCAATCCTATAAAGATTTACGAATTGACTATTGTATTACTCTTAGTATTTATTTGTTTAGATAGTCAATTGGTTTGTTGCTAGAAAATAAAAATAAATTTAAACAACTAAATCTAATTACTCTTCAGTTCAACAATTGAATAAATGTTAGGATTTTTATTTACGGCTCATTTTATATAAGAATGATGTCAACTTCTTTCTCAATTATGAAATCTATTCCATTTACAAAGCATCTTTTGAATTATGAAAGTCTCTATCAAGAACTTTCACAATTTATTGACTATGACAACTGCTAAATTATTTAGCTCTCACTAACTCAAGCAATTAGTCATTTTCAATATTAAAGCCAAGTTTTTTAAAGCAATATTAACAACTGAACTGTCTCTCAATTAATTCAATTCAATTCACAAATTATTATTGTGCTCCCAATAGAGTTAATTTCTTAATCTAACCTTATTGTCTAAATCAATTTTAAAGGGTGATCAGTGCAAAGAAAGCAATAAGTTCAATAACAATCATGGAATAAGAATTGATTGATTAGAAGTTTAACCACTTAATGCTATATTGAACCGGGTCTAAAAATTCTAACTAACAATTTAGTTACTCATAGAAATTAAAAAAGGAAGAAAGAATGAAATAAGAATTTCAAGCATATTCATCACAATATAATAAATAAAGGCACAAAGAGAACAATTGAAAGCAAAACCCCTTTTATTCTCCTTCCCTTAGAATAATGTTTACAATCTTAACACTTTAATCTCTTACTCTTAATGTGATCCTTGAGTAGATGAAGAACGCATGAGAAAAATTGAAATTTTTTTTGTTCTTTGAAAATAAAAATGATAAAAAATGCTACTAGCCAACCTCCCTTAGAGGTTAAACATCCTCATTTATGTTGTTCCACTGAAACCCTAAAATAAGCTTCTTAAAGTAGTTTAGCTTTGAGGTACACAATGTGCATAGATGTGCATCCTTAGTTCATCTAAAAGTAATGCAATTAGGCATAGCTATGCATGTCTAGGCACGCAGTAGTGTCTGGTCTGACTTTAGCAAGCCTAGAATTCTTAAATCATGTAAAAATGTGCCTGAGTGGCTTCTCTGCAGAGTGACTATATTGGGCTCAGGCACAACCATATGCTATAAAGCACATAGTTATGTGTTTTCCTCATCTTAGAAAAGTGATGTTTCATTAACTTTCATAGAGATTTTAAGTTTTACTTTTCAAGTTCTCACTTTAGGACCTTATGCATTGACTCCACATCGAGCATACCTAATCATTCAATAAATAAAATCATTAAAATTAAACAAAAATAACCAAAAACATAATAAAACTATTATAACTCCTACAAATCTAGACTCTAAAGATTTTAAACTAAAAATCATCGGACTAACACACAAATAGGCCCTTTAACTTGTGACACGGGATTAAATAGGTCCAAATTGAACCTTTTTCAACAAAGAGGATGCAATGCTTCTGCTTTTAGTACCAAATAAGCCCAATTTTTGTATCATGATAAGCGTGACAATCAAACTCTCAATAAAATTAATTTTTTAATCCTAATTTGTTTAATATTCAAAACAGTATTTATAATAGTTTGACTTTTCAAAATCCTTTGTTTATTGTGAAGGGGAAGTGGCAAAAAAGAGAGGGAGAGGGAGTAGAAGCAAAGAGTTTGGTTGATTAATGTGGATTTTTTTAATATTTTAAATTTAATTTAGTTTAAAAATATTAATAAAATATTTAGTATAAATTTTCACTCTATTTTCATAGAATTTGGGTTACACACAGAGTTTGAGTCAAAATTTGGCTTATTTGGTACTAAAAGTAGAAGTATTGGGTCCTATTTTTTGAAAAAGTTTAATTTAGACCTATTTGATCCCGTGTCATAAGTTGAAGGGCATATTTATGTATTAGTATAAAAATCACCAATATTTAATGCTAACCTAGTCTCTTAACACCTAAAACACAATAAATAAGTGTTCAAAATAAAGCATTTTTCACGCTTATCATTTTTCTTATCATTCTCCTCACCTTCATCATTACTACTATATTCCTCATCTCTAATCAAACTCCCATGATCTCCTTCTACATCCATAAACTAGTATATAGGAGGAGTATTCTAGACTTGATTTTCTCATTTTTATTCTTGGCTTTATCATACACAAGACGAGAATGAGCTTAGGAGTATTAGGCCTACTTATGTTGGATTCTATTAAAGTTGAGGCTTAAAATCACTATAGAGTGCAACATTAGGTTAAAAGAATGTTGGATTACAAGGCTAGTTATTACATTTCTTGTTGTGAATTTGGGCTTCAAGTTGGGTTGGTGCAGGGGCTTTATTATTTAATTATTGAGGTGTATAAGGTTTATAGGCTTGTTGTAATTATGTTGTGAGCTAAGTTTATTATTAGTATGCGTTTGATTTTTAGTGTAAGGAACCTTCCCAAATAGTAAGTGGACCTCACTATATTTATCCTTATATTTTTCTTCTATCTCCTCTTCTAGGACCACAAATCTGGACCCTTTTCCTTAATTAATACTTTGCCTAATTTCTTCCTATTTCGGATGATAACATCCATGGCTTGAAACTAGGGTTAGAATCTAATTCCCTAATTCCTATTACCATTATCCTTTTCATGGTTCCTTAACTGTATCTTTGTCAACTTCGTTTAGTTTTTATTTTGTTGGACACACATTGCAATCACATGTCCAAACTTACTACATATACAGAAAATATATGGATGACAATAATATTCAACCTTTTGAATTTTATTATTTAATAAAAATTTGGAATATAAGAGTTTATCAAGATCCAATTCAACAGTAAGACATGTAAATTTTCTCTTATTGTAGCTTTAATATTGTAATTTATACATACTAGTCCTTCAATCAAATGTACTAATCCATACAATGAATGAATTTATTTTTCTCATTTGTGTTCTTGAATTTAGGAGTTTTGGTATTACATAAGCAAGTATTGACTTAGGATTATCTATGCTCCATCCACTATAAGATGTTGGGCATTTGCTGCACTCTTAAATTTAACAAAAAAATAGTTGTTATCTAAATCAATGACTATAAACCCTTTCATAATCCCTATTCCCCTCAAGCTTAGAGTATAGTGTCTTATAGCCGATGGTATAACCAAGGAGTTTCACCACCACTACATTCTGCCATGGCTTCGTAAGAGCTTCATGAATGCTTCACACAATAGTGATAAAGGGGTGTACTTTTTTGTATTTACCATCACATCCTTAGCCTTAATGTCAAGGTCTATATTAGACCTTGTAAGATTCTCTTCTAATCCACTTGCATGAGCTTATCCTTAAAGCATATAAACCTATATTGTGTCATTGAACATACTTTTCCTCTATAATAAAGGCTTATACATGCCATTATATATGATGCATATTTATTGGTATATATGATTGATCACATGCATATTTATAGAAATTAATATTAATTGCATTTCAAATTTTATTAGTGAATCGTTATTTATGTTATGCAGCCATGACTTCTTAAACACTTAATGCATATATAAATTTACTTTTATTTAGAGAACAAGAATAGTTGTATATAAATGGATATCTAAAATAACAGTTATAGTGAAATTAATAGCTATTCCACTTTAAACCTAAACCATGTTAAGTCCATCTAGCAAAATATGATTGAATTGTTGGTGGTTAAACTATGCACTTTGTTATAATTTGATTCTAAAACTTTCATTTTTTTCCTTATTATTTCTATTACCATTTCACCAGCATATACGTTTCTACTTTTGAAAAAAATTTGCCAATATGACATTAAAATCAGGATATTTACCACATTAAATGTCATATCAAATGTTACATCATTATTTTGATAGTTATCAAAGTCTATATTTTGTTACAAATCATCACCAAACTTATATTTTTGTATATTTTTAAAGATACTAATTTTTCCAAATTTTTATAGCATTTCATTTTAATTTAATTTATTTTTACTTATAATTATACAAAAGTATTAAGAATTTAGTTCAAAAGTGTCTCATATTAAAATATGATTAGTTCTAAATTTTAATTAACTTTTATCTAATATATGTTTGGGTTTAATTGTTAATATTCTTGAACAATTATAAAAAAACTCATTTAAATAAATATTGAATACAAGTGAATTAAAATAAAGCAATAAAAACATTAAAAAAATCAAGATTTTTATCAAAATATAAAATTATTTGTGAAAGAATAAAGTTCAATGGCCATTTTTGACGCGGGGCGTTGATAAGGCAACCAAGTGGGATCTAGAAGTAGATATGGTTGTGTGAGTTTTCTTGTGTGGCTATGCTTAATCACATGGCTGTGTGTGTTTACTAACATGGACATGCCAACTGATTGGTGTTTTGGCCACACAGCTATACGTCTTTTTATACATGGTCGTTCTTGAGAGCAAGTTTTTGAGTATCAGATGCACACAATGATGTGTCTTTTTGCACATGGTTGTGTGTCCCGAACACTTAATTTTTTGTCATGTAGATTTTCTTTATTTTAATTATTTTTGAATATTATTTTAATTCCTATTATACCCATATTATACCTAGGGTACAAATATATGTTTTAGGATTTATTTTGACGATTTTTCTTTTTTATCAATTTATGAATCAAAATTAAGGCTTTAGATTTACTTGTTCTCTAGATTGAGATGTGTTTATTCTTATTGATTAATTGTGTGTTGATCAATCGCGCTACACGCTGTGATAGGAGGGTTTCTCCCAATCGATGGCTAATATTGGTGCTAGTGATGACAACCAATCCCAAGACGGTGATTGGGGATTGCAAGCTATTTAGAGAGCAATTGAAGAGCAATGAAAGTCCTCTGAACAATCAACCCAAAACATGACACAACAATTAGAAGCACTTCAAACCCAATTGTAAGCATTATTGAGGGTTACATGGGAAAAGAATAGGAATAATGATGAAGAATAAGATAGAGGAGTTGGCCCCGCTAGATCCATCGCTAATCCTATCCTTAATATACAAAATCAAAGAAGGCTAGCTGGGGGACTTGATGAAACTTTAGATGAGGAGGCCGAATTTGGTGAAATTGCATTTTCATGTGTAGACAGAGAGGTAAAAGATAGTGGCAACCGAATTATAAGGGCAATAATGAGTACAAACTAAAGGTAGATATTCCTAACTTCAGTGATGATTTTGATATTGAGGAATTTTTAGATTGGTTGACTGAAGTAGATAAGTTCTTTGAATATACTGAGTTGCCTGAAGATAAGAACGTTAAATTTATTGCTTATAGGTTGAAAAAAGGAGCATTGGTATAGTGGGATAGGTTGAAGGAGATGAGGGTAAGAGAGGAGCATGGTTTGGTGCAAACTTTACATAGGATGAAACAATTATTGCGAGGTAGAATTTTACCTTCAGACTATGAACAATATATTTTTTATGCTTATCAAAGATGTACACAGGGTAGTAGGAGTGTGAATGAATATATTGCTAAATTTTTGACCTTGGCAGAGAGGAATCGATTATTAAAAAGTGAAAACCAACAAGTGGTGAGATATTTGAGTGGATTAAAATATAAGATTAGATATCAAATTAGGGTGCAAATGGTTTTCAGTATGTAAGAGGTCAGGAATTTGGCCATGAAAGCTTAGTTACTCATTTAGGAGCCAACTGTAAGCACCCAATTTCGGGATGACTAGAATATGGATGCGAAAGAGGACTTCGATGATGAAAACTCATCGCAAATAGGTCTCTAATATTTGAATTTCGGATCCCAAGGCTTGATTGCATTTTTATGGACTGAATTGAAATTTTTTTCTTTTTCTTCAAGGGTCTCTCTATAATCTGGATTTCCGATCGGAATAGTGGATTTTCGACCGAAAATCTAGAATTCCGATCAGAATTCCATATTTCGGACCGGAAATTCAATTTTCGATCGAAATTTCAAATTTCCGTCCGGAAATCCAGAATTCTGATCGGAATTCCAAAATTTCGGTCGGAATTCCAAATTACTGATTGGTAATCCACTATTCCAAGGCATGAAATTCTTTTTTATTTTGTTTTATTTTATTTTTTATTAATTTTTCTTAGATTTGATTGGTCAAAAATTAATTAATAAAAAAATTATTATCGGGAAAATAAATAAATAAATTAATGTATATCTGATCTATCTTTGATCCCATCTACGTAACCTATTTGATCATTTTATCTCCACCGTAATCACTTATCCTGTAAAACGGATTTGGATCTACGGGAGAATAAAAGGAGGAGAGGGGAACGTAGAAAAAGAGGAAGAAAAAAAGGGGCTTTTCTTTGGTTCTGGGAAAGATTTCGGGGAAGTTTTTTAAAAAGAAACGCTTTCTTCTTAAACGCAATTGAAGCCAAGGAACACCGAAATTAATTCTGGAGATTTATTAAACGGTAATTCAAACATCTCTGAGGAGATAATCAATACAACATCTATTTTCAAATCTTATTTTATTTTATTTCTTTTTTCTATTTATAGATCTATCTTCCTTTTATTTCTACTTTTTATCTAATTTTATTTTTAATCATTTTTTCATTTTATTTTGTTATTGTTGTTTTTATCGTCTATTATTTCATTTCATTTATTGTTTCTTGTTAATTTTTATTCTTTAATTGTGTTTTTCGTTTATTTATTGTAATATCTTTGTTTTGTATTTTATTCATTCCGTTGCAGTATATATTTAGATTTTGATTTCATTTTTATTTTAATTAAATACTAATAGTATTGATTTTATTTTCATGCTTATGATGGGAGCGACATGAGCCATATGGTAGATGTGGAGATTGCATAACCAT
>CATIWM010025937.1:0-26071 GCA_949671775.1 Mallotus repandus | reverse complement strand
GAGTAATTTGGTGGAAGATAATTGAGATTACTTAAGAATTGGATTTTACTTGGAGACAAGGAATTCATCTTAAGGGATATTTAGTAGTTCTACTTGTGTTTCCTTGTCTATCTCTACAATGAACCGAGAGGACTTGTAGACTTTAGACGGGAATATCCTAATCTGAGAACGAGAGTTCTTTTTAGGATTTGTTTGGTATAATGTCATTTTTGGTTGCTTCCTATCTCTGTAATGAACCGAGAGGACTTGCAGACTCTAGGAAGGAACACTTCTACTTGACAACGAGAGTTGCAATTAGGAAATTTACTTTAATTGACAATGAGAATTGCTTTTAAAGACTATATACTATTACTAATTTCCAATCAATATGTTTATATGATAATATTTTACAAGTTCTTAATTATATTCTAAATTGTGATTCTCCTATATATTTGTTATAACCTTTTATTTGTATTTCTTGTAGTTAATTAGTATTTAGATTTTTATTACTTAATATTTAAGTTTTATTCTTGTTTGAATTATTATTCCTATTTCAATTTTGTTTGCCTATCCATCTAAGTATTTATCCTATTAATACAAAATTTACCAAATTCCCAGTGTTCGACACCCTACTCCTCTATACTAAGTCCTAGAGACTAGGGTAATACAATTTGACCCGCTTCACTCTCCAAAGGATGAGATACCCTACTAGATTTTCTAACAGTTGGTGTGATGACATTTTTAATTGGTATAGGCTCTTTGGGTTGATCAATTTGTTAGGCTTCTTTAGATGACTCCTCATCTAACATTATCTTCCTTCCTTTAGAAACTCTTTCTCAAGGAAAATAGCATCTCTGCTTACAACAATAACTTGTTCAGGAAAATAAAAGCAATACCCTAAATTGTCTTTAGGATATCCAACAAACCTTCCTCTAATCAATTTCACATCCAACTTGTCCATCTTTAGCTTTTTAATAAAAGCTGAACATCCCCAAATCTTAACATGTTTAAGACTTGGTGTTCTACCATGCCATATCTCATATAGTGTCGTAGAAACCGATTTGGATGGGACACAATTAAGGATATAGCAAGCCGTTTGAAGTGCAAAACCCCAAAGTGAAATGGGAAGATCATTATAACTCATCATAGAACATACCATATCCAATAAAGTATAATTCTGCCTTTCAAACACACCATTTAATTAAGGTGTTCCAGGCGGTGTGAGTTGTGATGTGATGCCATATTTCTTAAGGAACTCAATGAACTCGGTACTTAATTATTCACCTCCTTGATATGATCTTAGAGTTTTAATAATTTACCCAATTTAGTTTTCTACTTGGGCTTTGAATTCCTTAAACTTTTCAAAGGATTCGCTTTTGTTTTTCAAAAGAAATATATGCCCAAACCTTGATAGATCATCTATAAAGGTTACAAAGTAGTAGAAACCACCTCTGGCCATTTTACTAAATGGTCCATATACGTCACTGTGTATGATTTCCAATATATTTTTGCTCTTGACATTTGTCCAATAATTGGTGATCTAGTCATCTTGCCTTGAAGATAAGCCTTACAAGTCAGATTGGATGCGGATTCAAGATTGCTCAAGATTCCCATCCTTTCCAACTTCGTGATCTTATCTTCTACAATGTGACATAATCTCAAGTGCCATAGATGTTTAAAGTTAGAGGCATTTTGAATTAGCATTACATTTTCATTACTCACATTAAATTGAGGCTCATTGTTAATGGAATTATTATCAACAAAATATAAACCATGTATTAAATAACCCATGCCAATTATATTACTTCCAAAGTAAATATTACAAACATCTCTTTTAAAAAGAAATTCATAACCTTTTCTGGTCAAACTAGAAATAGAGACAATGTTTTTATAGGCATTAGGTACATATAATACATCTACATGATCATACAAATCAATTGAAGTAGATCCTATAGCCTTGGCCGCAACACTTGCACTATTACCAAGCTTTAAGGTTACTTCATTAGGCCTCAACCTTGTATCATTTGCTAGATCCTGTAAAGATAAACAAATGTGAGAACTAGCACCGGTATCCAATACCCATGCATTAGATGAGCTATTAGAACATTTAGAAGCAATTAAACTAAAGAAAGTCTCACCTTCTCCATGATTGCCCTTTCCTATTATCTTGGAAGACTCAAGGAACTTAGGACAATTCCTTTCCCAATGCCCTTCACCTTAACAATGGAAACACTTTCCCCTATCTTGCTCTTCCCTCACATTAGCCTTGCCTTTATTCTTGGCTATGCCACCCTTAGGCTTGACAACACTTGTCTTGCCTTTATTCTTCTTATTTCCTTTCTTCTTAGTCTTACTAGAAGATGCAATAAGAGCAACCTCCTTCAAGCCATCACTAGCATGTTTATAAGCTTTGCAAGAGTGCACTCTATTTTATTCATATGGAAATTTGCAATTGTTTGCCCAAAAGATTCGGGAAGTGATTCTAGAATCAAATCCAATTGGAGATGGAAGTTCATTGTGAAGTTTAGACTCTCTAGCTCCTCCATTGATCTAATCATGGAGATCACATGGACTCCCACATCCTCACCTTCCCTCATCTTAGCACGAAATAACCGCTTAGATATCTTATATCTTACGATCCTACTTTGTTCACTAAACAACTCTTGAAAGTGAAGTAGGGTTTCTTTTGCATTTGTGTACTTCTCATGTTGCCGATGGATTTTGGTGTTCATGGAAGCCCACATTATGCATCATGCTTACAAATCATCATCATTCCATTTTTCTAGAGTTACTCACTCCTCTTGGGAAGAGGTGTTTTAGGTGCTGATTAATTCAATACATAAAGAATCTATTCAGAAGCTAAAACAACTTTTAGATTCCTAAGCCAATTAATAAAGTTAGGGCCCGTGAGCTTATGTTGGTCGAGTATGACAGATAGTGAGTTTAAAGATCTCATATTATCAATTTTTCTACAAAGGTAACAAGATTAATTAGATATATGACATTGCTTTTATTACCATTAGATGTGGTCTTTAATCATAATGGTCTCCCACTAACTTTTTGAATCCTACACTTCCAAGTAGGAAATGGAAATCCCTTGTTGGATGGATTTCTAGTGGGTGATGAAGTTCTCAATGATCACTAAAATCCCTCAGGTACACATTGCCATTCTTGGAATTTTAGTTCTCATTAAGTAGGCAACTTTTGCCATCACATCTCATGTGAGGTTCCATCAATTTGGCTCCTAATGTTACGGGCCTCAGGTATATATTGTCATTCTTGGCCTTTGGCATTAGTTAGGTCTACACCATTGAATCAGTGAATGTATAAACTTGAACATTACACACCTCAAGTACACCTGTTTGCCATTCTTAGCATGTAATGTGTTTATACACCCACAAACTCTCATGCTTAACAATAACATTATATGAATCTCTTGGATTTCATGTACACCCCTATGTGTCCATAGCCGATGTACATAATCCAAAATCATGCAAATTATTGCTCCAATGGAGAGCCAAGACCTAAATTTGGTCTGGAAGATTTTTAGGTCTTTACTTTAGGTCTCACTTCGCACATTAGCCATTTTCATTGCATACATCACATATATACTAAGCATGATACATACATATCTCATATGCATATATTTCATGGCATCACTTATAGCATGCTTCAAATATATCACATATATTCATAAAACATGCATTAATGATGCACAAATATAGAGTGATCATGGACCTAATTAATTCTAACTCTTAGAATTACAATATCCTTGAAAACTATAGGAATAAGTAGGGACTGTGCCGAGTTGGCATGAGTGTACCGACTCGTTACAGAGGGTAAGTGTGTTGAATCGTTACAGGCATGTCAATTCATGATAGGGACAGTATGTGCCGAGTCATCACCATGGTGCCGACTCGTTACAAGGGTTTCTTGTGTCGAGTCAGTACAGTGGTGCCAAGTCGATTCATCATTACACCATCTCCTTCTTGAACTCTTCAAGCTCCCATTTCACAACGCTTGTGAATTACATCAAATCCTTGGCATTCCAAGGTTAAAATTACATCTTATTTCTATGCAACTAACTATTAATTACATAGGAAATAATAAAACTAATTATTATTACAAATCAATGATGTAACCTATGTCCGTGATCAAACCATTCATATATGTCAAACATATATTAAGAATAATGCAACTCTTGCATACATAGCTACAACACTTGTAACTAACATAAAAGTAATCACAACTCTTGCAATTATCATCAAATTTAGCATATGTTAAGTGCAAAATGATGCTCTGCTACCAATGAAAGGAAATAGATTATGCTACTTAGGGTTTAAGAGTAGTGTGGTGAGCACTAACCCAACTAGAGTAAATTTCAAAAATTTACTTTCTCATAACCCTTCATCATATGAAGAATTTCCACTCCTAAGATCCATTTTAAAATTAAACACATAGCTAACATACACCAACATTTGGGCCAAGCCCAATCCATAAATCTAATGGGCCTAGTTAATGGACTTGGGCCTTTTGTTTAAGCCAACTCTTGGCTC
Source organism: Mallotus repandus (assembly GCA_949671775.1). Classification (NCBI taxonomy): domain Eukaryota; kingdom Viridiplantae; phylum Streptophyta; class Magnoliopsida; order Malpighiales; family Euphorbiaceae; genus Mallotus; species Mallotus repandus. The sequence goes on along the minus strand of CATIWM010025937.1, from coordinate 21,536 downwards.
AAAGCCCATTCTATCAAACTAATGGGCCTTTGGAGTTGGGCCAACTTTGGGCCCATTCCATCAACACCAATGGGCCTATAATAGGTTAATGGGCCTTGGATTAATCTTTGAGCCAAAACTCTTTTGGACTAGGCCCACACACCTTGGGCCATTAAGACAAGTCCATAAGGAAACAACATATACTCTTTATTTAACACTTTAATTAATATCTCATATTAATCAAGTATTTAATACTTGAACTCTTGGTGGATTTAGATTTCATGATATGCTAGAATCATTGCTCAAAGCATAAATCCAATTCCATTAATCTTAATTAATTAATTAAACTCTTTAATCAATAATTAGATTAATAAGGTGATATGGGAAAACTATTTTAGGTGTGACTTACTAGGTTCATGTCTAATTGGCAATGAGAATATAATATCAACTCTTGATATTATTTGAAACTCTTTCAAGCCTAAATGTGAAAATTCCAATTATACACATTTAGTTCTCATAAGTTGTGAGTGACCCCTGGCATCGATATCACAACTACCCAATTATAAATGAATGCATATGATGATTCACATGAACCCTTATGGTCATAATTATCGTGCACTAAAATCACTTCATTAAAGATCCTGATATAGCCTAGAGTCAAGTTAAAGTCAAACTCTAATAGCTTTATCATATGACCTCATCTCAAGTTATTCTTAATAAACATAACAAATACTAGAAACACTTTCTAGCACTGAAACTCTTTCAGACTATGTTATGTTTGTCCTGGCCAGGAACTCTATTCATCAAGAATAAACTTAGATAGAATAGGATCAATCCCAGTTCACTCCAAGCAATGAATCCCATCTTGGTAGAACCTTCATCCCTACATTAAACTGACTAGAGCCACCACACGCCATATACCTATGTGTGAATAACACAAGTATGTAAGCGGTAACAAACTCTAACCACTTAAATATGGATGACCATGTCACCTCAGGTCAAAGGACTATATGTACAATTATGACCTAGACTGTGATCGTTGACTATAAGTGAATATCCTTGCAATCACAAATCTAACATCACTGTTCAATCCACTCATCACATGAGTATCCACGTCTATTCTGATATCTCATATCAAGTAGCATGAGACTCACTACCTCCCACTATTAGTATCACATAGTAATCAAGGAAAATAGACATAGGTGATAGTTTAAAATAGACATAGGTGATAGTTTAACTAACATTACCCAAATATTAATTAATTGCCTATGAACAATTTATAGCATATGTACTAAATAAATTTGTAGCTCATATTATCAACTCTTGATAATAAATTTATTTAACATAATGTTAAAGGATAAATACTTAAATAAATAAACTATTTATTTAAATGAATACTTTATTTCCATTTAGGATAATTTACAATATCATTATATATTACAAAATGGCACTAGGGCACATCTACACTAACAGAATTATGATATAAAAAACTTATTTGAGGCAAAACGCAAAAATTAAGAAAATCAAACAAATAGCCACGCTTTTAATATAATTAGGAAGAAAAACACTAGAATACTTCAAAAGGATGCAAATAACATATAAAGAATCAATTTAGATGTAAGAAACATGAAAATTAGATGAAGAAGCAAGAAAGATGCAATTTAGCTTGAAATTGGAAAATGAGGAAATAATAATGAAAAAATCATTTAATGAATCAAGAACAATGAAAAACTCAAAAAGAAGTAATGGGCATGCAAAAGAAACGAAAATAAGGTGCAAGAAACAAGCAATTAAGTTCAAGAACCAAGAAATCAAGTTTCAGCCTAAATAGAAATTTCTAACCAAATAGCAATAGAAACAAGATTTTAGAGCTCAAGAATGAATTAGGAAGCAAAAAATTATAAAGAAAGTTGATAAAAAAGGAAGGTTACCTTTATATGCTTTAAATGTGTCAATTCTTCCTAAACTTAAAAGACACGCAAAGAAGAGAATAAAGAAGAAAGATGAATTTAAGAATGAAATAATTCAAATAAGATGGTATATATAGGGCTCAGGTCAATGGAAAATCAATTTCCCTTTAAATCTTCCTAAACAGCCACTTAATCCTTATTGTGTAGGATTGTAAAAATCTTCCTAATTTCCTCTCAAGTTTAGGAAACTTTTCAAGGCCAGTTGTAAAAGGAATCTTTTAACAACTCTAATATCTATATAAACATGCCAAGAACAAGGATTAAAACACCAAACACATTTTCAAACTAATGAAGACACAATCAAACCAATCAGACCTGCTCCTTGATGTTTTCAGGCTACTACAAGATTTCTGATTTCTTTTCCTTTTTTTCTTTTCTTCTTCTTTTTGTTTCTTTTTTTTTTCTTATTTTTTTAGAATTAGAAATAAAAACTACATAATGCAGATTTCAAGAATACCAAGAATACTTCAAGAACCATATTAAGAACTTAAAGAAAATAAGCAAATAACTTAAAGAAAATGATAAATAACCTGATTTAAGAGCCAAAGCTCTGATACAAATGTAAAGAACCTCTAAGGATTAGAACCATGAACCCTAATAATTATAAACCCATGAATTGCTATCTTAGAAACCCAAGAACAAATTGAATTTCAAAGCCCAAGAATCGCTTAGATCAGATCACAAGATTTGGTTGATCAAGATTAGAACCTAAAGAAAACTAAGTTCTTTAAACCCTAACCCTTAACATGCCACAAGGATAGATCAATTCCTTGATAAGTGGTTTATGCATTCAACAAGAATTCAAGAATTCAAGCAAATATGCAAAGGAAACAAAGACAATTTTTATTAAAATCCAATCTGAATAAAAATGCACCATAAGGGGTGTTTTTATAACATCCTAACACAAAAAACCTTAATGAAGCTATTAAACTTAGCCGCCACATAAGCATAATAGCAAATAACATAGTTTTGAACTTAAATAAGAGATTTCAGCCCATATACTAGCCCACATTAGTCTTTATGTATTTGGACTTGCAAAAAATTAAACAAAGCCCATTCAGTTGTGTCTTCACTTGGGCCAAACCTAGCATGATCAATTGAACTTCCTTGACTAGACCAATCTTGCATATAGCCAATTAAGCCTTCTTGTAGCTTCTTGGACTTTGACCTTCTAATAGAGACTGGTGGCATGCTTAATGGATCCTTAGCTTTATCTTTAGTTTTCTTGTTGTCCTCTCCATCAAGCCCACCCGTAGCTTTATCTCTGGAAATGCCACCACCATCACCATCCTCAAGCTTGGTCACGTCCATATCAGAAACCCATTCCGACAACAAATTAAGAAATGGAAAGAAAACCACTAAAATTGGTTGGGTTGGTGACCGAACCAACATTTGCCTATAGAAACACATGGTGAAAATATTTAGGGATAAGTATAAAATAAGTACCTTATGGTTCACACATTCTAGCATTAGGACCTTATATTTTTTTGTGACATTTTTAGTACCCTGTGATTCCAAATTAATAGCACTTGAGTGACAAAAAATTTTACAATTCATAATTTCTCTCACTTTTAGCATCCAAAAATTTAATTTTAATCAAATTCTCATAATTTTAACATGGATTTAGCAATAGTGCTATAGTTCATAGTGTTTAGAATCTTTTTTAAAAAAATAAAAATATGAAAAATTATTTTTATTTTTTTTCTTTTGTTTATGTTATTATTACTACTTAAAACTACCATGAATAAACTTATTTTTCCCTTCTCTATCAAATTGTATTAAAATTTTGATTTTTGGATGATTAAGGGGAGAGAAATCAGAAGTTGTGACAAAATTTGCCACCTAAGTGCTATAAATATGAAACCACAAGGTATTGAAGTGTCATAAAAAAAAAAAAAAACCATAAGCCCTTAATACTAAAATGCTTAAACCATAGTGTACTTATTTGTACTTATCCCAAATATTTAAAAACAAATTGAAAAAGGCTTGGTGCCTTAGGATAAAAATTAGAGTAAGGCATCCTTAGCTTTACAAGCCAAAATCTTAAGATTATCAATGCTGCTATAAATGCTTCTAATGAAGGCACCAATATCCAAGTTGTTCTTTCAAATGGAATCAGGTAAATTTAGAACTTAATGTTGGAGATGAATAACTCCCTCCAGAACTTTATACAATAAATTATCAATATTTTTCAAGAAACTTTGTAGTAGATGCTAAATTTCATTTGCCATAATGAATGAACAAATTTTTAAGTAACAAGGAATCACCAGCTCACATTTAAAGATTGTGATAAAACCTCAAGCTCAATAATAATTTACTATTAAGTCTAATACTGAGGGAATCTATATTCAAGAGGACAACAAATATATTCCACCACACATAAGGGAGGAATCTGAATCATGAACAGAGGAGTCAATCACAATGGTCAGAAAGGCCATAGTGGTAATAATCCAAATAATAATATATATGTTCCTAACTAATAGTTTTTTGGAAGGACAAATCCAAACTTGTAACCTGTAGTTTATTATCAAGAGGTGGTTTTCCAAGGTAGAGGCTTGGGGGACAATATTTCGCTCATAGAAAGAATTATTCCTCAAGGCCATATACAAATTTTTCAGGTTCAAGTTTCAGCTCCTTAAGCCTCTTTGCATCCTCCCTAACCTCTAAGGATAGGAGTAGCCATAGATGTAGTATGTGATGTGGTTCAAGAACTTTATGGACCTAGTTTGTGCAAAATGGTCATCCAAAATTTTATAAGCCTTATTCAGATGCAATTGACAGAGATAATTCCTATCTAAAGGTTTATCGCATTTCAGAATTTTCATTATTTTTTGGAGAAGGTGAACTGTCAACCTTAGAGTATATCACACAATTCACTATCTAGTATGGCGAGCTCGTCAACTATGAAAATTTCTAAAAATTTGAGCTGAGACGTTTTCCAAATACATTAATAGGAGCAACTTTTATATTGTATGCCACTTCACCTAAAATTCTATCTTTACTTAGCAAGAAAGGGAACATTATTTCCAAACTCAATTTTTTCAGAGTTAAATGAGAGGTATGCATTGTTAAATTGTCAAGGGTGACTTAATGGGCTAGAAAAAGTGTTGATTTATTCATTCCAAGATTAAAAAAAGATAAGAAATAGATGCAAATCTCTCTTATTTGAATCTGAATATGTCAAAATGGCATAAAAGGGTCTTGATATTGAATTGAGAAATCAATTTCAAGATATAGAATTTAGAAACTTGGACGAGCTAGCTGCAAAAGTCACTAAATATGAAGACTTTTTTAGGGAAGATAATAAAAAAAGAAAGTCTACTATGGGGACATACTGTTAAGATGTCACAACTACTGAAATTGCAGTGGCAGACTTAGCAAATACTGGTTCTTGTGTTTATCCACATTTAGAGAAAAAGATTCCAGAAATGCGGAAGAAATCTTAAGGCTCAAATGCTAAGGTTTAGTACATATTTGAGGTTTTTAAAATTGCTAGATATTTTATTTTCTATTAAAAGAAAATTTTATCAAATTTCCTCAAGATTATAAACTGCTAACTAAAGAAGAATTAAAGGATAGAGAATACTATAAGTATCATAATTTGTTTAATCATTGTACTAATGCTTGTTCGATATTTAAAAATGTGATATAGGATCATCAATAAAGAAATATTGAAATTCCTTGAGAAGAAAGATGTAATGCTTATAAAAGCATATCCATTCCAACCAATAGCAATAATCAACTCCACTAATATGGATTTGAGAACATTGCTAGATTTAAAAAAGAAAATCAAGGAGAAAAAGGAGGTGTGGAATGCCCTTAATAACCTTTTGGAACTTATAATTTCATAGTGAAATATACCAAGCCACCTTCTACAAATATTCCTATAGAGTCCATTATTATAATAATATAGAGAGAGAAATTTAAAGATCAGGATACAAAGCACGGCCATGCTCAATCTTCCAACTAGAAACTAAACAAGTTTAAAAGCCATTAGAGACTAGCTTTATAAAAAAAATTCCCAACACCAAATAAGAGGCTAATTGTACTAATACCTATAGAAACAATTACAGGTCTAGACTAAAAATGATGAAAGATTTCCACCCAGATTCAATAAAAGGCAGCTTAGGTTTATAATGCCACCACTAGTTCTACTAAGCAAACAATGACATAGGGTCGAGTACATAAAGTTTCCTCAGTCTTTAACTCATACACATACAAGGAGAATCTAAAGGCGAAGAGCAGCCAAAAAAAGTTAAAAGGAATAATAGATACAGTCTGTTGCTAGGTCCAAATTCAAGCGAAAAGCTACAGAAGATTCAATCTCAAGCAAAAAAGAGTTGACAGCTCAAACGAACTAGAAGCTGAGTTCGATAATTTTATGCTATATGGTGAGCGAATACCCTTTGGATGTGTTGCATCTTCTATCACTTTACCTCAAGAATTCAATATGCAAGAGGCTGAGGAAAACATCATTAAAATTTAAAACACTATGAGGCAACATTTTTTAGAGAAGTAGATCATCTCAGTGGCATTAAAATTTAGGCCATTAGACTAAATCAACTAAAAAGAATCATCTTATAGAAACCATCTATGGAGGTGACAAAGCATATAAAGCCATTGTATATCAAAGCACATCTTAATGGCAAGTCATTTTTCAAAGTCTTAGTTGATAATGGTGCTAGGTTTTATGATACATACATGTAGTGAAAATTAAAAATTTAATCATGAAAATCTTACAAGATCTATGTAATTATATTAAATTTTATGAAAAGGGATTCTAAAATTCTCACCATGACAATCTCAACGCAAAATGGTTGGAAGGATAAGAGAAGGTTCACTCCAGTAACACCCTACCTTGAGCTTTTTGTATTTTTTTTATTGGATTAAAATGCCACCAATTAAGCCACATCCTCTACTTATATCCACACGAATAGGATAGCCAAAATGATGTTGGTGTGCTAACACCTTTGAGACCTCTCTTTCTCTCAATGTTTTCTATATATATATATATATAGGGTTTAACTTACCAAAACCATTTTGGCTTATTATAGGACTCTATTTCAATTTTATTTTAATTCCTAAATAGAATTATTATCTATTTATTTAAGATAACAACTATCTTCAATAAATAGATAATTAAATATACATGTATGTAAACATTGTTCATCAGGCATGACTATGTATGAATAGACGCACAACCATATGCATCTAATGCTCAAAAACTCGCTCTTAAGCATGGTCATGCAGGGAAGGCATACAGTCATGCTCGAGCCTTGACTAATGGTCCTACTTTATTCACAATCAAGCACAGCGATATCTAATATCCATATGGATGTGAGTAGTTAATATATATATATATATAGGGTTTAACTTACCAAAACCATTTTGGCTTATTATAGGACTCTATTTCAATTTTATTTTAATTCCTAAATAGAATTATTATCTATTTATTTAAGATAACAATTATCTTCAATAAATAGATAATTAAATATACATGTATGTAAACATTGTTCATCAGGCATGACTATGTTTGAATAGACGCACAGCCATATGCATCTAATGCTCAAAAACTCGATCTTAAGCATGGTTATGCAGGGAAGGCACACAGTCATGCTCGAGCCTTGACTAATGGTCTTGCTTTATTCACAATCAGGCACATCGGTATCTAATATCCACATGGTCATGAGTAGTTTATATATATATATATATATATATATATATATATATATATATATATAAAAGGTTGGACTAGAAATGATTTCAGTTAGTGCACTAAGGCATCCTAACTATGTTGGCACCTCCATCGCACCATCTTCATGAATCATACTAGACCTATATATAAAAATAAAAAAAAAAAGAACACAAAAGTATCAGCCACAAAGGGCAAATAAAATTAAGAAGAGAACCTATAATTCTCTTTGCCTAACATATCCCTATAAATTAAATCATTATGTTCAAAAGGATGACTAAGCCACCATTTTGTTTGAGGAAGATCAATAGCCATAATAGAGAGCTTGTCCGCCATACAATTACCCTCTCTATAGATATGAGAGACATAGATTTGCATAGAGGATAAAATGTTAAGGCAAACTTGCCATTTTATCCTAAGCTTCCAAGGAACATTCAGGTTTCTTTGCTGCAAATGTTGAACAACATAAAGATTATCACACTCTATCCATAAGCAAGCAAGTTGAATATCCTGAGCTTTCTAAACTCCAATCATCACGGTATATAACTCAGCTTCAAATGCAAGAAGGACTCCTAGAGGTGTAGCAAAAGAAGAGACTACAACATTAAGGTAATTTAAGAAGACACCTCCAGCCCCTGCTAAGCCCAGCGCTCCTCTAGCAGTGCCATCCGTGTTCAATTTCAACCAATGCCGAGATGGTGGAATCCATTAAACACCAAAAATATAAGGAGCCAAGCGTGCAATACCAAAAATCCTAAGATGACGTAAGATCAAAAGATCTGATTGAGTATTAGCCATAAAACCAATTTTAAATATCGAAGTTTAAGTAATAGCTTTATATTTTTGCCTAATAGTAACATAAGCAATAACATAATCTTCATGGAAAATTGCTCTGTTATGCGCATACCAAATGGTATGAACAGCTTCTAAAAACCCAACTCGCCAAAGCACCTTAAGCTGAGAAGAAAAATTTTGCGACCAAGCTGAATTAAACAAGCCCAAAAATCTCAAAGAAAGATTTAAAGAAACCTCAAATAAACTGGAGAGTGCATGCCAAACTGTGACAACATAAAAGCATAGAGTGAACATATGAGTTATTGATTCAGAATTTCTCGCACATAGATAGCAATAAGAAGCAATATTAAAGCCTTTTGCACATAATAAATCATCAGTAGGGAGTTTACTATGAAGCAAACACCATGTTAAGAAAGACTAAGAAGATGGCATCTAATAGTGCCACAATTCTTTACCTCGAGCGACCTTAGGGGAAGAAGGATGAGAATTCAGATAGAAGGATTTACAAGACAATTGGCCATCATAAGAATGGTAATAAACCAAAGAATCCAAATCTAGATGAGAGAAGACAAGATGTTTAATATCATTAGCAATTTTTGGAAAAGTCATTCTAAATCTTGGTGTAAGGTTCCAAGAATGATGTTGAAATACATATAAAATAAAAGCAGTAAGCGATTTTCTGATTTAAAGAGGCATGCCAATCTTATCTGCTATAATATACCTAAGCCATTTATCATTCCAGAAGCTTAAAGACGAGTACTTATGAATTACCCACTAAGATTGACGAATCAGAGCATCAAATCAACCACGAGCAGAAGACTAGATCAAAGAATTAATAAAAGAAGAGCATATCACTTTATTCTTATACATGAAATGAGAATGCAGAAACTCTAAAGGGAAGCTATCATTGTTCATTAATTTACAGGCGAATTTACTTAACATAGCAGCATTCATAAGGTGAAATCGTTTAAGATTAAACCCATCTTCCTCAAGGGGGAGCAACAAATATCCCAACGCACAAAAATGAGCTTCCGAGACATATAGTTACCTGTCCATAAAAAATTCTTAAGGCATCTTTCCAATTGTTTAAGTAATAGGGTTGGCCATTTGTAGACCATAAAAGTATAGAGAAAGGATCTACAAAGGATAGAGTTAATAAGAGATAACCTACCAGCCATTGAAAGGCTAAAACCTTTCCACTTATCAAGTTTGACAATGATAGCTTCAACAATGGGTTGAAGCCAATGTTTTTTAGGAGCACCTTTGAACATAGTATAAGCACCCAATTTCGAGATGATTTGAGTTTAGATGCGACAGAGGACCCAATGATGAAAATAGACTGTGAAATTAGATTTATTAGTTTTGAACTAAATTGTAAATTATTTTTAAGACTCATTTTAAATTTTATTTATTTAATTTATCTTTTTAATGAATTTTCAAAAAATATAAAAAATAAATTTTCAAAATAAATTTTCAAAATAAATTTTAAAAAAAAAATTCAAAAGCAAAAAATATATATATAAAAAAAAGAAAAGGGCCGAAGTTGGCCCAAATGACCAACTTCGCCCAAATGATTTTTAAGAATGAAAAAGTGGCAAATATGGCCACAAATGGCCATTTTTAGTTTCCCGATTGGAAATTTGTATTTCCGATCGGAAATCTACACTTCCGATCGGAAAAATAGGTCCTGTATTTTTTAATTAATTAATTTGTTATTAGATTTTGATTAGTTGTTATTTTGATAAATATTTTTGTTTTATTAGATAAATGTGTGGATAAATTTATTTTTTTAGATAAATAACAAAAATAATTTATTTTGTTTTATTTTTATCCTGTAATCAGATTAGGGTTACAAGGTTGTATATATATATATATATATATGTATTTTTCTTTTCAAATGGGAGGTTTTGATCTTCTTTTCTCTCCATTTTTTTTATTCTTAGCCGTCAGCTAAAAACATACCAACTCCTCTTTATTTTTCATGTACTTTTTTTCAAGTTTTACCCGGTAATCAAATCCAAATAAATCAAAAATCACATACCAACATAACAAAAGTCACAGGCTTTCATCAATGGCGATCACCTTCTGAGGGGAATCAATATTGCATCCATTAAATTATTTCTTTTTTTACTCCTTTCTCTTTTATTTTGTTTGATTATTTTTATTCCATTTAATTTTAATTTGATCTGATTTAATTTTTATTTTTATTTTGTTTAATTACTAATTCTTATTTATTTTTTTGTGTTTATGCTTATGGATGTGGTGATTTGAATCCACTGTGGAGAACAAAACCCATGAAGATCCATGGAATGCCATAGATTAAATTTTGTATTTGAATGTAGTTTTAGGATTTTTATTTATTTATTTTGTAATTTTATTTTGTATTTTATTTTTGGGGTTGTAATTAATTTTAATTTTTTTTTCCAATAGTAGTTGTTGTAATAGCCTCATTAGTGGGAATATAGTGAAATTTTAATTTTATGCACTTTAACAAATTCATTAGTAAATTAGGTCCATTTGGTAAAACCCTAATTAAAATCAATGGTGGCTCTAGATTAATTTAGGTGGCATGGAAATTAAATTAGGGTTAAAAATCACTGAATGTATATATTTATGTGTTTATTTGTTTATTTGGCTATTTTTATTCATTTTGGGCCCCAAGTTCACGTGTGTTTTAACTCACTTAATTAATAGGCTTTAAAATTAGTTTTAGATTTAATTAAAAACAATTTAGGCCCATTTAAGTTAATTTAGACTTTAGGCCCACTTTATATAATTTAAAATAAATTTAGACTTAGCTCAACCCATTAAATAATTTCTTTTTAAAATAAATAGATTTAAGATCATTTCATTTAAATTAAAATAAGTAGAATTAGACCCATTAAATCAAATCCATTTTTTAAATTTGGTAGACTTAAGCCCACTTTTAGTTTCATTTCACTTGTAAATAAAATATGTAGATTTAGCTAACTTAAATTAAAATCAATTTAGAATAGACTAATTTAGGGATGTTACACCTCAAATGCATTTTTTATGTGCTTTTTCATGGATTGGTTGCCTTAGGGTTAGATGGATGTTCAATTAGGGTTTAATGAAATTGCATGTAATTAGGGAATAAGATAGTAATTCATAAAATAATTCTAAATGAATAAAAGACTAAAAGAAGTTGGTATTCCATATCCAGAACTTCTGGTTGTGGTGCTAGCTTGTATTAGAGAATCGAGTTACCACCACCTTCGATATGTCCCAGTTATTACCCTAGGTGGCGACTCCTCATCTCCATGTTATATCTTTGTGATATAGTATTGTGTTCCCTAGAGCCCTGAGCTCAAACAGTGTCGTGGTTGTAATAAACTTGGGTGCGCTCTAAACCCCGCCATCTACAGTGGCGACTCCACTGGGGATAAGAGATACTGATTCTACTTGTGTTCTTTAGAATTATTTTATTAATTATTATTTTATTCTTGCATTCATTTTTTGCATGTCCCTATTAGCCAATGGCGTTGGTTTATGGTCCCTTGATTCCACTAGCTTCCTGGTATTATAAATTGGCTAACCATCACTTTTAACCTTAACTCGGTTCAAGAGAGATTATCGGGCTCATCTGACCAGAGTTTGTAACCGAAGTCCTAAAGGGAGGGTAGTCTTCTCTTGAGTTGGTAAAGGATGTCGGGCCCCTCTAACCTTGGCTCATAACTTAAGTCTTAAAGGAGGGAATCTTGCTAAGGGAACCTTGACCTTTGCACCAGACTCAGCTCATGTAGTGGCCTAGTAACTTCCTCTAAGATCTACCCAAATTGCTTGTGTTTGTTGCCATGAGGTATTTTTATCTATAAAGGCCCAAGCCCGTACTTTAGAAACCCATTTGGGCTAATAAAGATTAGGCTACCCTTTTATACCTAGCAATGCTATTTCTATGCTTTTACTACTTTGACAAATTTGGCATGCTCGTCGGTTCTTGATATCCCCTGTTGTTATTGAGGCCCAGACCAAAAATCCTCGGAAAAGAAACTCGCCATTATATACGTGTGTGGGAGGAATAAGGTTAAAAGGATGTATGTTGCACACTTGATTTGATACTTGTATACTTGACTTGTTACTTGCTACTTATTGCATAGCACGTGCATCATGCATACATATAGTTCATGCATCATACTAACCCTTTGTTTTTTAGCCATCATAGATTCATTCGCGTCTTCCTGTGTTTGGGAATGGAAAGGTGGCAGATTGGTGAGGACTGATTCAAGCCCAAAGTCCATAGCTAAAGAGATCCTTTGCAGTTTGGAAAAGAGCCCGATCAACTCGCTTTACTTGGAAGCTACACCAACACCAATCACACAGATAGAAGAGATAGAACAAGGAAATTGGACCCTAGAGGACATCAAAGGAGCATTGATGGATGACATGAGATCCATGATGCAAGATGAACTAAGACAAGCCTTGGCTGGATTAATGCCACCTGCTGCTGCACCTGCACTCACTGCTGTTGCACCTCCTGTTGCTGCCAATCCACCTATAGTAGATGCACTACTTGACAATTCTAGGGGGCAACAAATGAATGCTGCTAGGAATGCACTAAATGCTGAAGTGAAATTGGAGGATGTTGAGAACTACATGGTTGAGAAAGCAAAAAGGGAATCACTTGAGCAAGTTCAAGAGCTGGAATCCAAGCAGATGAAAGCATTGACTCAGAAGATGTCCAAAATGGAAGAATTGATGATAGGATAGGGTATGGGATACTCGTTTGATTTTGATGATATGATGCAATTTGAGAAGATAAGCTGCCTGATAAGTTCAAGATGCCATAGCTACAGAAGTTTGATGGTACTGGAGACCCAAGGATCCACCTTAGTCAATATACAACTACTATGAGCACCACAAAGGCTCCTCTGTCTATAGTTACCAAACTATTTGTACTATCCTTGGAGGGTATAGCTGTTAATTGGTATCATAGATTAGAGAAGTCTATCCGAGCTGATTGGAGAGAATTGTGTACTACTTTTCTGAAACAATATGATCATAATACTAGGCTTAAGGTGTCTATCATGGATTTGGAATTGACTAAACAGAAGCCTAATGAATCATTTTCTGATTTCCTAACTAGATTCATGAACAAGGTAGGATTAATGAAAAATAAGCTAGCTGAAAAGGATCAGGTTAGGATGATTATTTGAAATGTGTCACCTAATTTGGTTGAGAGGCTACAAATAATGAACCCTAAGACATTTATAGACCTTTATGATGATGGCTTGCAAGCTGAGGAGATTGAAAGAGAAAATCACAAACCCTAAAAACCTGAACACCAGAAATAATCATTTCCTAAACTACCAAAATGTTCCACCCCCAATTACCATGATGATTAATTCAAGAGTTAGTGAGGAAGAAGTACTAAGCTCCTTTGAGGACCTAAACCTTAAAAATAATGAGAATACTCTTGATGCCCCTAAACAATCCCAGAGAGGAGTTGAAGATTTATTGGGCCAACTTTCTGGCAAATTTGATTATAAAGTATTTTACTCCAAACCACCCTCTTATGATATCCCTATTAAATCAATCACACCTGGAGGATGGCGTGATGAATTTGGAGATGACAATAAGCCATTGAGTGAGAATAGTGAGAAATCTGAAGCTCCTAAGCAGCCACAACAAGGAGTTGAAGATTTGTTAGGACAGCCCTCAGGCAAGTTTGACTATAAAGTGTTTTACACTAAGCCATCTTCTAGTGACATACCCCTTGAAACAATAGTGCCTACTGGATGGGGAGATGAATTTGAAGAGGAGGACAAGGAAGGCTATAATGAGCGGATTAATAATACAGAAGTGAACCATGGTTATCGAGAATAGCTGCTAAATCAGCCACCTAAAGGACAGCCAACTTAAGACTTAGCATCCCTAGCATTTAGAATAGAAAATAAATTTCTTGTGTTTTCTTTTAATAACATTTTAGTTTCCTTAGGACTTTTCCTTTATTGATCGATGATATGAATTCTGATTGTGCTTAATTATGTGGTGTGCATCCTGATGATACTGCACCTTATGATATTGATTCAATATGCATGTTTGGCATAAATCCAATTTTAATTAAATTCATTTAGCATGGGCATGAATTAAAATTCAAAGAACATTCATATATCACATGGTATAATTTTTAAGGAGAGAGAAAATTTGAGAGATTATGAAAGGAGAAAAAAAAAGAAAAAAATAAAGAATGAATGAAAGGGTTAGCCAGGTAAAAATGAGAGAAAATATTATGTGAGAAATTTCAGAAGGCCTAACTAATAACAAGACTTGTATCATGTGATGTAATGAATGTTCTCATTTTTACCCTAATGAATGAATAAAGTTAAATTTGAGTTTATTGTTCAAATATCGCATATTCGTCTTTGTCATATTGCATAAGTATCTGAATGGAAACACAAAACATAATGAAAGCTAAAAATCAGAGCTATGAGATCATTATTTTTAGTTTTATTTTCTCTTTTTGTCACCCCTTTGTGATTTTGATTGTAAAATCAAGTGTCTTTTTATATCTAGAGAATTTAGGTGGCAACCTATACCTTGTAGTTATCCTTAATCATGGCAGTAACATCAAGCCTCATATTCTGCTCAAGAATTCTTCAAAGCTATAAATTCCACTTTATCCAACCTCCATTGAGAGCAAGACTAATGACAGGCATGAAGGAAAATTATCAGAAACCAGAGCTCTGGGGGCAATTTGGGCTCAAAACAGTGAGTCTGCACTTAAAGACTAAAGATGAACATTGAAATATAAGAGTCAGTAAAAGAGTTCTGAGGTAGAAAAAGTGAACTACAAGCAACAGACAATAGTTCATCCATATAACAATCATCAGACAATGGACTTCATCCTTCAGCTGGTCATTTATCAAAGGAACTACATCAAAAGCTTTAGCACTAGAAGTACCAACCTTAAAGTATTCAAGGCTCAAATTTGCAAGTTGTTCACAAAGCACCTCGTTCTCACACTCCGAGCTGTGAGCATAACTCTACTCCATAGAAGACCTATTAGGATCATGCATATCATACATAGCATGCATACACTTGCATTCATCTATTGTGAAGTACTTGCTTTCCATGGTAAAAGATTTTTGAGAAAAATTAAGATTGTACAAATACTTTGCTACTAATATTCAAAATTAGTGTTGTAAAGTATAGAAAAGTAGTCAGAGTCTGAAGGAGTGAAAATAGGAAGGGTGATACGATCAAGATGAACCAGATGCTCAATGGGCCTATCTAACAAAGAGATATCATTGATGGTAGCACTCGCAGAAGTCTCATCCTAGGCAATCGCAAGAGAAATATACTTAAGGAGATGCACCTGAATGCATTTTTTATAGCCACAAGACTACTTTAGCAGAGATAAAGCATTGAAATCGACTTCTTTTAACTTCTAATCTGAAGGTCTAACACACTAGCAATGCAGCTATCAGCCAGAAAAGGGAAGAATGCACTTAAATCTTGATGTGAATGCACTCTAAAATTTCTCTAATCGTGAAATAAAGCCCTCTAACTCCTAAACCTTTTTGCAGGGAATGTCAAGGAGAGAAACGAGACCTTTATTATAACATCAATGGAAATGTCAGCAAGACAAACTTAGCTCTATGCCACGACTTCAAAGGTGAAGTATCAAGATGCTTGTGATCAGAGACATCATCCCAATAAAGAAGGGAAGAGTGCAAAAAAAAATAATGTTGCATTCTGACAAAGTTTCTTCATCTATAAACAAACTACACTAACTTATGGAATTTTGGTACAGGGAAAAAAAAAAGAATGAAGAAGGAGAAAAGAACCAACACAATAGTAAGAACAAGCAAGAAGGCAAACACCAATCGCTCATCAAAATATGACCCTGTATGACAAACGTCTTGATAAATACTTAAGGGAAGTAACAAGACTCTGTCCCTTTAGTTTATGCAATAAAGTTCAATGTCCAAACTAAAAGTCACAAATTAAAAGTAAATTCATCCAGTTCACGAGATCATGTGTGAAAACTTATCTCATGAACTTTTGATTTTAATAACTCTTGTTTATTAGCCTCGCATAGTTCAGATGTCTAGTTAACAGCTCTATGCTAAGAGTTTTTAAACTTTAATCAATCTAATGCTTGCTTTGCACCCGAATGAAGGGAAAATATGCAAAAACAAAATATGTGGGTTTTCAGTGTAAATTGCTTGGATTTAGAGTATCATCTCAGTCTTTTTGAATAATAAATGTGCATCTAATCTACTTCAATGCTCAAATTGAGTAAGATTACAAAATCCCTTGACGGTATCCACACTGAGTAATACGAGAAAGGCAAGGGAATACTAAAAGGAGAATTGAAATAAGAGCAAGCATTCCTAATCTACTACAATGCTCAGAAATGAGTAAGAGTATCAATGTGAATTCTCTAGCGGTATCTACGCTAAGTAATATGAGAAAGGCAGGGGATAACTAAAAGAGGACCACATTAAAAGTTGCTCTATTTACTCCAATGCTCTAAACAGAGTATGAGTATCCAAAGGACCTTTCCAACAGTATCCACACTGAGTAATATCATAAAGGCGGGGGAATACTCGAATAAGGAAGAAAAGCACATTAATAACTCAAAGACTATTTTGATCCTCGAAATTTGATATGTTTATGCTCAATTTCCATGAGTTTTTTTTAACAAATTCTCCCTAAATTTAGATGTGAAATTCAACTCTTCACTTAGTAAATAAACATTCTCAGCATAAGGTGGTTAATGATTCCTCTAACTTTGCGAATGGCGAATGAATAATAGTCATGAAAATCAAAAATTGGTGAGATATATTGAAGGCACATTATCTTGTGATAAATGATGAATTTGCTTAATTTAATGCACTTTTGTACAATCATCATGCTGAAACTAACTTTAACAAGTTTTTACACTCAGTATGTGTCATCAGCACCGGCATTATCAAGTCAAATCAAGGCCCTCGAGCAATGAAGGCAGCTGATCAAAGTCAATCAGTAAAGAAATTCAAAGCAAGCAGTCAATGTCAATGTGAAATTCCAGTCAAATGTGAAATTCAAAAGCTGATGTCTGCATTTTTCACATACTGCATTAATTTAGTTATACGCTACGTGGTAGTTATAACTCTGATTCACTCAGTTATACGCTGCATGATAGTTATAACATGACTTTGAAGTTCATTTCGTTATATGCTACACAGTAGTTGTAACAACATTTTGAATTCACTTTAGCTAGACACTACACAGTGGTTGTAGCACAAGTTCACTAGATGTCCCATAAGGAATATAGTGCAATCAGCTAGACACTACACAGTAGTGATAGCATCACAGCTAGACGTCCCACAGGGAATATATTACTTTCAAATCAACACTATACGACCGAGTATAGTGTCTTGTCAAATCAATACTATACGACCGAGTATAGTGTCTTATCAAGTCAACACTATATGACCGAGTGTAGTGTCTTTTCAAATCAACACTATACGTCCGAGTGTAGTGTCTTTTCAAATCAATACTATGCGTCCAAGTGTAGTGTCTTTTCAAATCAACATTATACGTCCGAGTATAGTGTATTTCATCAATCAACACTATATGTCCGAGTATAGTGTATTTTTCAAGTCAACACTATACGGCCAAGTATAGTGTATTTCAAATCAACACTATACGTTCGAGTGTAGTGTATTTTCAAATCAACACTATACGTCCAAGTATAGTGTATTTTCAAATCAGTACTATACAACCAAGTATGGTGTATTTTAACACTATACATCCGAGTGCAGTGTATTTCAAATCAACACTATACGTTCGAGTGTAGTGTATTTTCAAATCAACACTATACGACCGAGTATAGTGTATTTCAACACTATACGTCTGAGTATAGTGTATTTTCAGTCAACCCTATACGTCAGAGTATAGTGTATTTCCAGTCAACACTATACGTCTGAGTATAGTGTATTTTTAAATCAACACTATACGATCGAGTATAGTGTATTTCCAGTCAACACTATACATCCGAATATAGTGTATTTCCAATTAATACTATACGTCCGAGTATAGTGTATTTTCAAATCAACACTATACGACTGAGTATGGTGTATTTCAACACTATACGACCGAGTATAGTGTATTTCTACACTATACGACTGAGTATAGTGTAATTTCAAATGAATACTATACGTCCGAGTATAGTGTATTTTCAAATCAACATTGTACGTCCGAGTATAGTGTATGTTCAAATCAATACTATACGTCCGAGTATACTGTATTTTCAAATCAACATTATACGTCCGAGTATAGTGTATGTTCAAATCAATATTATACGTCCGAGTATAGTGTATTTTCAAATCAACACTATATGTCCGAGTATAGTGAATTTTCAAATTAACACTATACGTCCGAGTATATTGTATATTCAAATCAACACTATACGTCTGAGTATAGTGTATTTTCAAATAAACACTATACGTCCGAATATAGTGTATTTTCAAATCAACAATATACATCCAAGTATAGTGTATTTTTAAATCAACACTATATGTCCGAGTATAGTGTATTTTCAAATCAACACTATACGTTCAAGTATAGTGCATTTTCAAACATTTTTTCACTAGATGTCTCACAGGGATTATAGTGAAATTTGCTAAATGCTACATAGTGTTTTTGCTTAGTACTGCATGGCAACATAAGCATTCATCGTGAACCGATGATCGTTTTCAAGCAAAAGCCTTAAGGTGCACAGGTAAGTATCCTAACTCCTTACCCTTGAAATTGTGTGCTTATTTGCTTTGTCGCAATTTGTCAAACAAACAGCGGTAAAGGGGGGCAACTGTAAGCACCTAATTTCGGGATGATTAGAGTTTAGATGCGACAGAGAACCTAATGATGAAAATAGACTGTGAAATTAGATTTATTAGATCTAATTTATTGGTTTTGAACTAAATTGTAAATTATTTTTAAGACTCATTTTAAATTTTATTTATTTAATTTATCTTTTAATAAATTTTCAAAAAATATAAAAAATAAATTTTCAAAATAAATTTTAAAAAAAATTTCAAAAGCAAAAAAAAAATATATATATATATATAAAAAGAAAAGGGCCGAAGTTGGCCTAAATGACCAACTTCGGCCAAATGATTTTTAAGAATGAAAAAGTTGCCAAATATGGCCACAAATAGCCATTTTTAGTTTCCCGATTGGAAATCTGTATTTCCAGTCGAAAATCTACACTTCCAATCAGAAAAATAGGTCCCACATTTTTTTAATTAATTAATTAATTTATTTGTTATTAGATTTTGACTAATTGTTATTTTGATAAATATTTTTGTTTTATTAGATAAATGTGTGGATAAATTTATTTATTTAGATAAATAATAAAATAACTTGTTTGGTTTTATTTTTATCCTGCAATCAGATTATGATTACAATGTTGTATCTATATATATACGTATTTTTCTTTTCACATGGGAGGTTTTGATCTTCTTTTCTCTCCATTTTTTTTATTCTTAGCCGTCAGCCAAAAACACACTCATTCCGCTTTATTTTTCACGTACTTCTTTTCAAGTTTTAGCCGGTAATCAAATCCAAATAAATCAAAAATCACAGACCAACATAACAAAAGCCACAGGTTTTCATCAATGGTAATCACCTTCTGAGGGGAATCAATATTGCATCCATTAAATTATTTCTTTTTCTACTCCTTTCTCTTTTATTTTGTTTGATTATTTTTATTCCATTTAATTTTGATTTAATATGATTTAATTTTTATTTTTATTTTGTTTAATTACTAATCCTTATTTATTTTTTTGTGTTTATGATTATGGATGGCGTGATTTGAATCCACTGTGGAGAACAAAACCCATGAAGATCAATGAAATGCCATAGATTAAATTTTGTATTTGAACGTAGTTTTAAGATTTTTATTTATTTATTTTGTAATTTTATTTTGTATTTTATTTTTGGGGTTGTAATTAATTTTAATTTTTTTTTGCCAATAGTAGTTGTTGTAATAGCCCCATTAGTGGGAATATAGTGGAATTATAATTTTCTGCACTTTAAAAAATTAATTAGTAAATTAGGTCCATTTGGTAAAACCCTAATTAAAATCAATGGTGGCTTTAGATTAATTTAGGTGGCATGAAAATTGAATTAGGGTTAGAAATCACTGAATGTATATATTTATGTGTTTATTTGTTTATTTGGCTATTTTTATTCGTTTTCAGCTCCAAGCCCACGTGTAGGTTTTAACTCACTTAATTAATAGGCTTTTAACTCATTTATGTGTTTATTTGTTTATTTGGGTTTATTTGGCTATTTTTATTCGTTTTGGACTCCAAGCCCACATGTAGGTTTTAACTCACTTAATTAATAGGCTTTAAAATTAGTTTTAGATTTAATTAAAAACAATTTAGGCCCATTTAGGTTAATTTAGTCTTTAGGCCCACTTTATGTAATTTAAAATAAATTTAAACATAACTCAGCCCATTACATAATTTCTTTTTAAAATAAATAGATTTAAGATCATTTCATTTAAATTAAAATAAGTAAAATTAGGCCCATTAAATCAAATCCATTTTTTAAATTTGGTAGACTTAGGCCCACTTTTAGAATTAAAATAAATAGATTTAGGCTCACTAATCATCAATATATAGGCCCACTTTTAGTTCCATTTCACTTGTAAATAAAATATGTAGATTTAGCTAACTTAAATTAAAATCAATGTAGAATAGACTAATTTAGGGACGTTACGCCTCAAATGCATTTTTTATGTATTTTTTCATGGCTTGGTTGTCTCAGGGTTAGATGGATGTTCAATTAGGGTTTAATGAAGTTGCATGTAAGTAGGGAATAAGTTAGTAATTCATAAAATAATTCTAAATGAACACAAGACTTAAAGAAGTTGGTATTCCGTATCTAGAACTCTTGGTTGTGGTGCTAGCTCGTATTAGAGAATCGAGTTACCACCACCTTCGATTTGTCCCAGTTATTACCCTGGGTGGCGACTCCTCATCTCCACGCTATATCTTTATGATATAGTAGTGCGTTTCCTAGAGCCGTGAGCTCAAACAGTGTTACGGTTGCAATAAACTTGGGCGCGCGCTAAACCCCGC
>CATIWM010025904.1:0-28560 GCA_949671775.1 Mallotus repandus | reverse complement strand
TACACTAAAACCAAATTCCCAAGTGTTTTAATGGCTAAACACTTAAACCAATTCCTTTAGAATAGAACCTCACTTCCCTTTTTCTAAACCCAGAAAATAGAAGAATAAGAATTTCTATTCTAATCACTCACCAAACTCTCATAAGAGTTTATTAAATACAAGAATGAATTAAAGAGAATTTTGAGCTTAATTGAATGCTTGAGAATGTATAAATGAAAAACAAGTTTCTTAACCTCTAAATGATCTTTAGAGGTTGTATTTATAGTTGAGCAATTCAATTATAGCTGTTAGAAATAATGATTTTGTTTATAATAAATTCAAACATCATTTGAATGAAATTTGGACTTTTAGGCTGCAAAAACTCTAGTCCTGGTCGTGATAACACTGATCCCGGTCGGGATATTCAAAAATATATCTATTATAGCCATTATATTTAAAGTCTGTATTGATCTCAATCATGACTTCTTTAATCCCGATTGGAATCACACTAGTCCCAGTCGGGACATTGGCCCGGGATATGTTCTAGAAGATTTCTTCAATTTGGCGCAATTTTGGTCCCGATCGGGACTTGCATGGTCCTGGTCGAATCATGACTTTTAGCCATTAAAGACGATCGAATCAGCCTTATCTTTCTTCTTGAAAGTTGTAGGTATTTATCTTATCTTTCCATAGCACTTTGATTCACCAAAATTGAAAATATTTAGCTTAAGATATTATTAAAATAGTAAGAGTTGCTTAGATCAAAATGAAAACTGCATATGCTGATTTTAAATGAAGATTTCTAGACCCAAAGGAATTCAAATTTTGACAAGTAAGATCAATTCGGAAAGATTGTGATGTCTACTTCAAATGTTAAGAAGAAAACTTTCTCATTATAAAATTCTAAGACTTCCAAAATCCTCCTGGAATCCCAAAGGTTGATTTAGCCCAAAAGCATGTTTAACTTCATTTTGATTTCCATGATAATCCTAGCTTATACACACCTAAAAAACATATTAAATGCTCAAAATTAAGTTTTTTAAGATCAAAATCAAGATTGATTATTGCTAAGGTCAACAACTCTTATCTTATTAATCATCCATAGGACTACACTAAGTTCCTAAGCTCTCTCCTACAATGATGGAATGGTCATTTGTATATAGACTTCAAAATCAAGTACACACACATATTCTAGACACACTTACATAGGATGACAATTTGCATTAATAGTTATTACACCTCCTAATTGTATTTATTACACCTCTAACAGCTATAATATGGAAAAAATGCAACTCAAATGATTAATGACTCTCAAAGATGCTTATTTCTATGTTATTATATTATTGAAAGGGTCAAACATACATTTTAGTTCAGGTCAAGACATTTTCCCACGCATGCATTAACCAAGTTGTAACCGTCTAAATCAAGTATTTAAAATATGTTGTGCAGGAAATAGGGCTGTCACGGTTGCATGGGAGCTACAATCGCAGTAGAACCTTCATTTTCTTCCTCTTGCTTGCTCATTTGAGGCTAATTCGACCTCCTTAAGTAGTGCAACTATAGTAGTAGCTTTTAACCCATTTTCATGTGTTTTGATGACCATTTGAGCCTCTTTTTTTTGCCCTTTAAAAATATTGTAATTCAACTTAGTTAAACCCTCTTGAATATTACTGGATTTGGATGTTAATATTGGACTTTTTTGGACTTCAAAATTTTTTGGCTTGGTACTTGGAATCACATCAATAAGAAATAAAGTATATTCAAATAAAAATCTTTCTATCAGTATACAATAAACACACAAAACCAATTTAAAAGTAAACTGACACCCAATTATTTAAAACCTTCCATAAAGAACATAATAAGATGAGATGGAATAAAATACAAAACAAAAAAAAAAAACAAAAGGATGAAGAACCTGATTATGGAGCCTTCAAGGCACCTTATGTGGTTAGGAACATCACTTCAAATACAAAATGGCAAAACAAAACTTTAGGGAACTTAAAAGAAGAACCTCACAATTACTATTTAGGTATAATTTATGTAGAGTTAAAGTCTCCAAAACCTAAAAGAGATAAAGCAATGCTTATTTTTTTCTCCAAATTCTCTTTGCTAAAAAAAATTTCCCCTTAAGCTTCTTGCAGGAGCTATATTTATAGGTCAATGAAGATAAATTAGATAATTATAAGATTTAATTAAATTTAATCACTACAATTATCCCTTTAAGATAAAGTTTATTTCATCTTATGATAGGGCCTTATCATTTCGGGATAGAGTCTCATCATTTATCTTTAAAATTAAATATATCCTATTTTAAGCTGAGCTTTTATCCTTATCTATCTAGGCTTTCTTATCAAGGCAGACCGGGTCTATATACCTTGGGTTTTACTTTTTTAGGCTTAATAGACCTAAACTCTCATAATTAAGGCCCTAAACTTAGGTTAATAGATTTTAGTTCAAAATACTACTATACTACCATTTTCTGTACATTTTTATTGTCTGATGATCATTATCGGGTTATTAATTCATTCTTCATCATCCCTAAAAATTGAAGGGCAAGTTATATCATGAACCCATATCTATATTGCAATCTAGACCAGGGGTCCATTACATATGTGAAACACTTCTATAAATAGGACTGATCTTCTCTATATGGAGCCCCGCAAAACAGCAATTGATGAGAATTGAGAATAAGCATATACATACATCCAGTAGATACCAAAGCATTTCCACTTTGGTACATTTTCAAAAACCCTTTTAAACCCCATATCATCTGCATGTTCATTTGCTTGCTTATTCTTAATTTTTTCTTTTCATTAGTTTTTGTTCCATTACTTAATTTTGCGCCTGATTTTGGTCAAGCATATGTTAATAAAGAATTTTACATTGTTTAGGTACTGATAGAGGAAAAATTATGTTGTGTGATTTACTGCTTTTGATTCAAATCTTGCTTGCAAATCCAATTATAGCCCAGTAACCCACCCACTGCTTTTTTGGGTTTCTATTGCTTTTGTCTGTTTCATTGATATGTGCTGTCAAAAGATTGAATTTTTTTTATGTTCTTGGTTTTGGCTTTATAGATGCACATTATTAAATTCGGAGTCTTTTTTATTTTTTTCATAAATTTGGGGTTGCTGTCAAAAGATTGGAGGAAACTTAACACCCATAAATCTGCAGATGAAGGTCAACGAACCTTTAAGTGAAGATCAATTAACCTACAAGTAAAGGTCAATGAACCTGTAGCAGACTCATTGATCTTCACTTACAGGTTCATTGATCCTCAATGAATCTGCAAGTGAACATTAATAAATTTACAGATAAAAATCAATGAATCTATGTGAAAAAAAAAAAGATGCACATTTTTTTTATTTAGCACATATAATGACTCCTATCCATATTGCTAATATAATTATAATTAAATAAAAACTAATGTATGGATTTATAGTTGTATTTATAATTTTTTTTTAAAAATAATAATTATATTTATATAGATACAAAAGATGGACTTCTTAAAATAGGCTCAGTCTAATGTGTTTTATTAAGTCATATAAAATGTGCTTCAGGTTTGAAGAGAAATCCATTAAAGAAAGCACGTACCATCCATATATATATATTTGTTCAAGTCATGGACCGAATTTGGATCGGGCTTGAAATTTTGAGTTTATACTTAAGTAATTTTTGCTTTAGAATTAAATTTATCTTCAAATGTACATATAATAATAGCAAGTCCCTAAGAATGTGTTTGGTAAATTGAATTTCATAAAATTTTATATTATTTATTTATAATTTTAAATATTGTGTATTTGATTTAAATGAATAATTTATAAAATTTATTTATAATTTTATATTTTTAAATTTATGAAATTCAATATAACTAAATAAAATTCTAATGAAATTTGTAAATTTTATAAATGAATTTCACAATTTTTAAGACTACGTCTCGAGAATGAATAAAATAACTTCATTATTTTTATTTAAAAAAAAAAAAAAACTGGCCTTCACCGTCTTTCTTCCACTTCTTATTCACTTGCCAATACAAATTTAATGCTTAAAACATCATGTCAGTAAGCCTTGCCAATGCATTTATGGTTATAACATGTTTTTTTTTTTCCTTTATTTATTTTATTTATTTATTTGCATATGATGTAGGTGATCAGTTCTCTTGTACTTCTTTGGCAATCATAATTTTTCGGGTTGGAAGAATATAGCCATAAGGTTTGGGTGAAAACCTTTGCACTCCACCGGTCCACCCTATCTTATGATTAATTATGTCACTAAATAGTTTTTAATAATATTTCATAAATTTATTTTTATAATAGAGAAAAATTTTAGCACTCTAACATATTGAAACACTATTACATAATTGTTTAAATAAAAAATTAAATTTATAACAAATTATAACTCTATTAAATTTGTAATATTAGATTTTTATGTATAAAAAATAATATTTTTATTATTTTATAAAATTTATTAAAATAAATTTAAATAAAAAATTAAAAGGAATTAAAAATAAATATTTAAAAAGAAATTAAATATTAATTTAAATGTTAGATAATCACACTTTTAATAATATAATATAAAATTAAAAAAAGAAGGTAAAAACATAATCTATTTAAAAAGATATTTTTGACCAAAATTAAAAATTAACTTGAATTCTAAATTTAGACTATAAAATATGAAATTCATTTCAAATGAATTCCATAAACAATTCATTTAAACCAAACACACTTCATTAATAAAAATTCATTTGCAAATGAATTATATTTGAAATTTTATTTCCTAATGAAATGTTTTTTTTTTTTTTTTTGCAGAATTGAACCAAATAAGGGCTAAAAAATCATCGAACTTTCTCAATTCCAACTCGGGTATCTAAAAACTGAATTAAATGTTAATTCATGATAAAGATATATTCGAATATGTGAAATAATATTTGCAAACTCCTAAAAATTAATTGAACTTTTCTCGATCCGATCTTGGAGTATATATATATATATATATATATGTATATATGTCCAACCCTGAAAAATGGTTACTCAAAGCTCAAAGATTTCTGCATTCTACCCAAGACATTCTCAACAATGGCCAATGAGCTTCACATTGACAAAGGTTATGTTATGGGCTTCATAAGCACAATCTGATCGAAAAAAAGGCTAATGGGGTTTGATGTGGAGGCTTATTGACATGCCCTATTTTACAATTGTTTGGTGGGTACATATATAGGCCCATTGGTCTAAAAATCCAAATATTTTGTCTTGTTGCGATTTTAGCCCACTTTTAAAATCTTAGTAAAATATTCAAATTTGACAAATTAGTTGTAATTATAGTCCAAAATTGATTTTGGTCAAAATTGAGTGTGGATGTAATGATGTGGCATCCTAGGTACACTATTGATGTGGGATCTACTACCACATCAACTAAATATTTACGTAAAAGACCAAACATTTCAGTTTGTTGCAATTTTGTCCTAAATTTATAATTTTGACATAAATATCTTAATTTTTCTAAAAATATTAAATTTTATTATTAAATATGTAATTTTTTGGTAGTTAACTATAATATTTAAATTATCAATTATTTTTATAATTTATATAAATTTAAAAATATATATTATACATTTAACACTAAAATACATTAATTTAATTACTAAATTATTTCAAAATAAAATAATATTTACACAATTAATAAATAATATTTAATTTAATTAATAAAATATTGACATAATTTTATATTTAATATTTAAATTATTTATAATTTAAATATAAAATATAAAATGTGTATTATTTATTTAATACTAAAATGCAACAATGTATTAATAAATTATTTAAAAATAAAATATTTCACATGATTAATAACCATAAATGTTAGTAAAATTGAATATATTTATTAATATAGTTATTAATTATGTAAATATTATTTTAAAATAGTAATTAGATTAATGTATTTTTGGTGTTAAATGTACAATGTATATTTTTAAATTTTTATTAATTAAAAAAATAAATGATTATTTAAACATTATTGTTAGCTACTAAATATTACATATTTAATAACAAAATGTAATGTATTTAGAAAAGTTAAGATATTTGTATCAAAATTATAAATTTGGGATAAAATTGCTACAAATCGAAAAAGTTTGGTCTTTTTATGCAAATATTAAGTTGATGTGGTAGTAAATCCCACATCAATAGTGCCACCCAGGATACCACATCAGCACATCCACACTCAATTTTGACCAAAATCATTTTGGGCTCTAATTGCAACTGATTTGTCAAATTTGGACATTTTTTACAAGATTTTAAAAATGGATTATAATCGCAACAAGTCAAAAATGTTTGAATTCTTTAGACCAATAGGCAACACATATATATATGCATACACAATGTTGAACTCAATAGTTATTAAGTTCAAAATTTAACAAATATTTTATCCCTCTCCATAATTTAGCATTCGCTTCTAAAAGCTTATGAGTTTGATTATTAACTTTTAGTAGGGAATGAACTATTTTACGATTTAGAATAGGATTTCTACGAGGAGAATATGATTTTTTTTATATACTTTTTCACAGAAAAATATTGTGAATTTTAATAATTCAACACATAATCCTTTAGGAGCAAATGCTGAATTATGGAGAGGGACAAGACACTTGTTAAATTTTTGACTTAATAATTTTAGAATTCAGTATTATATATATATATATCAAAATATTTTTTATAAAAATACATTAAAAAAAAATCACATCCTCCTCCAAAAAATCCTATTTTAAATTGTAATATAGTTCATTTTCTACTAAAAATTAGGTAGTCCATGCCCTACTAAAATATTGAATTTTTAATGAATGTTTATTTAATAAATTATTTTAGAATCTATCCCAAAAATATCCAATTAAACAAAAAAATTGATTTTATATACAATACTATGTATTTATTTATGCTAATAAATCACCACAACAATTATCACCTACAACTTCGGAACAATTCGTAGCTAAATCTATTAAATTTTGTAGCTAAATGTTTGAGCCACAAAAATGGATTCCGTAGCTTGTCGTAGCAAGAAATGGCATGACTGAAAGTTTGTTAAGGAATTTAAGTGTTGTGTAACTATTTTTTATATATATTTTTAGCTGCATGAGTTATAATAATGAAACTAAATTACAAAGACAGTGAATATAGTTGCTACAAAAATTGAAATACTGTAGCAAAAGATTTTAATTATTAGCTACAAAAATATTATTTTGTAGCAATTATGTAATACCCGAAAAAAAAAAAGAGAAAAAATATTATTAAAAAAATGGGTATAGAAGTGATACGAACTAGGCTTATCTAACAAGCAAAATCCACAACAATTTATTGATACCCACACCTTAGATTGTCCAAGAATCAAGTTAGGAGGAAACTAGAACCCTTAATTATCCTAATATGACGAGGAATCCTAATCAAGAAGATCAAGGTAATCGGGTGAAGAAGATGGAGGTAGGAAATGGTGTATATATATAAATATATATAAGGGTTGATTAGGTTGTTGGTAGTTGTTTTGTTTTGTTTTGATTTGGTGGTAAATGATGGAGAAGATTAATTTGGGAATATGAAAAATATATATATATATATGTATTTATATTTGGGATGATGTGGATATGGGTTGATGGAGGAGGATGTTGGTTGTTTTGTGTTGATTTGTTTGATGGATGTTTATTATTGGTTGATTGGTTGAGTTGGAAGATATATGTACAAATATATATATATATATATATATATTTGGGTTGTTCTAAGGTTAATTGGTGGTTAATTTGGTTATTGATGGGGGAAGGTTGATTAAGTGGATTTTGGTGGAAGATGGTTGATTGAATGGATAAAGAATAATTATTAATATATATATATATATATAAAGGTTGAAGTTGATTTGAGTTGCTTTGGGTAAACATGGATTGATGGTTGTTTTATAATTGTTTTATAGTTGTGCTTTGTAGTGGTTTGGTTGATTGGAGGTTGTTTGAGTTGTTTTTGGTTGCTTGAAGGGTGTTAAAGGTGTACATATACAGCTGGTCGTTTTGAGGTTGTTCTATGGTCGTTTTGAAGTTGTTCTGTTGCCGTTTGGAGGTCGTTTTGGAGTTGTTAGTGGCTTGATTGAGGAAGGTTGCTTAGGGTTGCTTTGTGTGTGTAACAGTTGGTCGTTTTCTGGTTGTTTTGATGTTATTTTGTGGTTGTTTATGGTTTTTGAAGTTAATTGATCTTGGTTTCTTTGAGTTGGATCGGGGCTGCCATGGCAGAAGAGAGGTGTGTTATGGCAAATATCTGATTTGATCTCTATATTTTCTCTCTTCTTTCTCTTCTCCATTCACTATTCAAATGAACTCCGATTGATCTGAAATTTGGTACCTAACTATTTCTCGACGTCCTCTACCCATTGATGATGTCCGTTTGAGCAAATTAAGCCCGAAAATTTTCAGATTTTAAATTGAAATTTGTGCTCAAAGTTGTTGAGATTGGAACTTTCATCTCTTTTCAAATCAGTCAAGACCAAAATTTTTATTTTATTCCTCACTGTCTCAAAAGTCTATAGACGCTGACCTTACATCTGATCTCCATTGACAGAATATTTGGTGAATTTTTAGGTAATTCTCAGTTTATTTTCCGATCTCTTTACTCCATGCCTATTTTGGGTTGTTTGAGACTTTAGAAATGTTCTATAAATTGTGGGGAACATTTTGGTATAATTTGTTGGGTCGGATGTTGTGTTTTCCAATGAGAATCCGGCGAGTCCCACCCAAATTCCAGTGATGAATAATAACTATCCTGGAAAATTTTTGAGTTATTTTTAATAAATAGTATTAATTGTGGTGATCATTTCTTGTAACTAGACTGAAGTCCAATTCCTTACGTATTTTGTAATAAAAATCCCGGAATGGATTTGGGGGAAATTATATATTTCCATATATATTAGTTTAATTCATTTGAAAAATTATTTGAGCATCAAAATTTATTACTTTAGTGTTTTTAAAAATATTTTGACTAGTTCTGGATTTTTATAATTTTTTCAAGAATTTTGAGAATTTATTTAAAGTTCTTTATTAAATAAATATTATTTATTTAGAGAGTTCGGAAGCAAGAGGTGTAAAGTAAAGACAGCTGAGGACGCGTCGGCTAGCACGCTCCACCTATGAGTTGATTTTATGAAATTTTTGTTGAGAATATTTAAATTAGAATTTTCATATGATCAATATAATCTTTAAGTTGATTATATGAATTTATTTATGATTATATCTTACCACATGCATGATTATCTATTTTATTATGACGAATAACATTTGGAAAGATGCTTAGTGAAATTTATTTTATTCTGTCTTATTTATTTTAATTATTTATGATATAAATTGATTTGGAAAAATGGTAGAACATGCCACTTGGTGGGTGTCACTAGGACTGTGTGCGCACCAGTAATGATTAGTGAGTCGACTATTTATGGATAGTGAGCCCTGGTTGAGGAAGACTCTCTAGGCAGGATTAATGAATTTGAACTCTGGTTGAGTGAGACTCTTTGGGCAGATTTATTGTTGAGCCCTAGTTGAGTAAGACTCTCTAGGCAAGTATATGTTATTGGTTGGACCCTAGTCGAGCTTGCTCTCTGGGTGCCAGTAAATATTAGTGTAAGAGACCAACTCTGGTTGGACCCTGGTTGAGTTGCTCTATGAGACTGACAGTCACTTGGATTAAGCCGAAAGGCTAGTAGAATGGAGGTTTAGGGTTCTACCATATTTTTCCACCAAAGATTTTAGTTTATATGATTTCGTACAAGAATTTAATATTAAAGTGATTTGTGAATTTTGACAAGAATTTTATAAATAAATATAATTTTAACAAGGTAAAGTATTTTAAATGTTTATTTATTTTTAAAGGTTTTAAATAACTATTTTAAAATCAGCATGCATTTTATAAAATTGATTCACTCAGTGAGGTCTGATTCCCTTTAATTTATTTTTCCAGGACCTCATAGGCAGTCTGATAGTTGTCAACGTCTACGGTAGGTTTCTTCTTCTCTAGCCATTTTATGTAGATCTATTTCAATTATTTATTATGTATTAATTTCTAGACACTGCAGTAGTAAACTATTTTGTATAATTTGTATTGTGGATTTTATTTATGTCGGAGATATATGTATCTTATGTGAATTGTTAGAGTATTTGTGGAGTGTTGTTGCTTAGAAAATATTTTGGAAGTGTTATATATCTTTCCACGGATTTTGGTTTTGTCTCGGTACAGAGAAAATTCTGCCGGATTTTCTTTAAAGTTTAAAAGTTTATTAATTTTATTTATGAAAAATTTCTAAGGCTTGTTAAGAATTTTGTCACGCTTTCCCATTCTCTAGTGTCGGTCATATGCCCTTTAGATTCGGATCGTGACAAATTAAAATATATATAGCTACATTTTTTTTTAATTGTAACTAAAAAATAAACTTAATTGCTATAAAATAAATGATGTGGCAAATAATAAAAAAGCTATTAACTACATATTTTATTAGTCATGGCCATAAATATATTATTACTTCTACACATGCATTTGTAGCAAAAATTTCTAATTATTTGCCTCAATTATTTATTTTGTGGCAAAAATTATAATTGTTTTAGCTATGAAATTTTGAAATCTAAAGCAAACTAGATTATAATAAATTTGCCACAAATGACACATTTATAGCTAAAACATTTGGTCTTTTCAGACATTAGTAAATATGTGAAATAAATAATTTAATATTTTTGTATTTTATATTTAATTAATAAAAAAAGAACTTGATTAGTGGAGCCGGTTTGTAATTTCTTGAACAATAATACTTGGACTCTTTCTCATATTTCTGATAATAATGCTAAGCATAACATTGCTGCCATTTCTTCTATTCATGACGATTTTTATGTTTATGTGTGGACAAAATCTATTGATGATGAGCATTCAATAAAACGAATGTAGAATGGTCTTCGGTTTGCTCGAAATGTGATGCTTAGGTCTTCTTTCATTTGGAAAGAATTTATGCCACCTATTAAATCATTGATTTGTCCCAGAGCTCTGCTAGATTATCTTCCAACTGATAACAAATTACGGGATAAAGGTATGTGCTTTCCTTCTAAATGTTATCTTTGCAATGCTAATATGGAAGACGGCAAACACAAGTTTTTCCAATGTAATTTTTCTAAAATTATTTAGAGTTCTATTTCTATGTTGTTTGGTCGAAGGTTGGTGGTTTCGGGATCTATTTCAAACTTGATTCTAGATGCTATGCATACTTCCTTCAGCTCACAAGTCAAAGCTCTTTGGTGTGTTACCATTATTAATGGCTTATGGGTGATTTGGATAACCCGCAATGATGCTATCTTTGATGCAGTAACTCCTAGCATTCACTTTGCTCTTCGTCTCATATGGAAAGGTATTAAGGAAGTCAATTTCTTTTGGGTGGGCTGCATGTTTAATTCAGTTGCAGAGTTTTTAATTCTGCGCTCGCTACACATTTCTGGAATTCCTCATTGAGCTCCATAGTTTACTCCAATTTTATGGCATCCTCCGCCACGCAGCCGGCTTAAGGTGAACACTAATGGGTCGGCCTTGGGTAGTCCAGGTGTAGCAAGAGTGGGCGGCATTTTTAGAACTGTAAAAGGTTTTCCTATAGGGGCTTTCTCTTTCAATCTTGGCTCTAAATATGATTTCTTAGCAAAGCTTCACACTGTTATTTATGTGGTTGAGATGGCTTGGCATCGCTTGTGGTTAGAGTGTGATTCCAACTATGTAGAGCATCTTTTCATTCAAAATCCAAGCAAGCCCCTTGGATAATTAAGCCTCAATGACATCGATGCTTACACTTTGCTGCTAAAACGGAATTACGAGTCTCTCATAATTTTAGAGAAGGTAATGTGGTGGCTGATCTGCTTGTAAAACATGGTGTCTCTGCGGTTGCTCCCTTGTGGTGGGACTCAACTTCTTCTTTCTGGGCTAATGCTCTTTGTAATTATTACAATATAAGCTCTTATTGACCTTAGCAATAATCAATCTTGATTTTGATCTTAACAAACTTTATTTCGAGCATTTCATATGTTTGATTAAGTGTGTGTAAGCTAGGACTATCATGGAAATCAAAATGAAGTTAAGCATGCTTTTGGGCTAAATCAACCTTCCAGATTCCAGGAGGATTTTGGAAGTCTTAGACTTTTATAATGAGAAAGTTGTCTTCTTAACATTTAAAGTAGACATCACAAGCTTTCCTAATTCATCTTACTTGTCAAAATCTAAATTCATTTGTGTCTGTAAATCTTCAGTTAAAATCAGCATATGCAGCTTTCATTTTGATTTGAGTAACTTTTAGTATTTCAACAATATCATGAGGTAAAAATGTCCAATTGAGGTGATTCAAAGTGATATGGAAAGATAAGACAAATACCTACAACTTTTATGAATAAATATAAGAATTATTCGATCCTATTCAATGGCTAAAATTCATGATTTTGATCAGGACCATGCAAGTCCTGATAAGGACCAAAATTGCACCAAATTAAAGAAATCTTCCAGAATATATCCTGAGCTAATGTCACAACTGGGATCAGTGTGATCCCAATAAGGATCAATGTAGTCATGATCGAGAAAAGTGCAGGCTTCAAATATAATGGCTATAATGGATATATTTTTTATTATCCTGACTGGGACCAGAGTTTTTATAGCTCAAAAGTCCAAATGTCATTCAAACGAAGTTTGAATTTGTTGGAAACAAAATTATTGCTTCTAACAGCTATAATTGAATTGCTCAACTATAAATACAAGCTCTGAAGATCATTTAGAGGTTAAGAAACTTGTTTTCCATTTATACATTCTCAAGCATTCAATTAAAGCTCAAAATTATGTTGAATTCATTCTTGTATTTGATAAACTCTTGTGAGAGTTTGGTGAGTGATTAGAATAGAAATTCTTATTCTTCTATTTTCTGGATTCAAAAAAAGGGAAGTGAGGTTCTATTCTAAAAGAATTGGTTTAAGTGTTTAGCCATTAAAACACTTAGGAATTTGGTTTTAGTGTAAGCCTTTAAACCGCTTGTGAATCGATTTTTGAGTAAGCCTTAAAAACTCAAGTTGTAAGGTTTGAGTTGAGCCTAAAACTCAAGTTGTAAAAATCAATCTAGGGAAATAGATTATGGTGATTCAAAATCCTAATTTGAGGATAAGTTAGGTGGAGACGTAGGATTATTGAGAATCCGAACTCCTTAAATACTTGTGTTCATCATTCTTCCTTCTCAACATTCTTTCATTTTCTATTTATTTATTTTTAAGTTTTGATTTTTGTTCAATAGCCCTATTCAGGCCCCCCCCCCAGTAGGGCATTTTCAAAAAGCAAAGACGTTAAAAAACAAGAAAGGTGTGTTTGGCCTTTACATGTGTGTGGTCCATACTATAGCATGGACAGGGGTCCATGGTATAACAACTGTACATTATTAACAACAAAAAGGCCCTTACAGCTTAAACTTCTTTGTACCCTCTCCAATTTATTAGAAGATGCCAAAGTTTTAAAAAGGAAAATAAGAATAGGATTTTTCATTCGGACAAGATCCTTTAAAACTTGAATTGTGCATAGGTTGCCCAGCCTATGATAATTCCATACTATGGTACTCAGTGGGAAAATTATATCATGGACCCCTATCCGTATTGTAATATGGACCAAGTCCATCACACACGTGTAAAATTCACTTTTAATTTTTTGGTAAAGCTTTTGTATGTTTTAACGTTGCTCTGCTTTTTTGTTTTTTCAAAGCTGCTCTATCACTATTCTTTTTTCTTCCATGGGTAGTGATTCATTGAGAAACCATGATCTACACAAGCATTAACTAAATATGGTGTGTGTGCAAAGAATGATGAATGATGTAAGCCGAGGTGCAGGCAATATGATGCAATTTTGAAATTCATGCAAGAATGGTAGTGATGCAAGCTGGGGTGGGGTGCATGAAAAATGCATATAAGGATCTAAAAATGAAGCATATGCATGGTAGTGATATGCAATCAAACAAGTGATGTGCAAACAAGCACATGAGAATGCATGAGATGTATAAATGCAAGAGACAAGAAGATTGATTAGTAAATATGATCAATTAAACAATAAAAGATGGTTAGTAGTAATAATCTATAGAAGTTTGATTAGAACACGATCAATAAAGATTTGTCCTTTAGAAGTACCAAATCAACCAACAATGGTCATTTAACACTTCAAGGACCAGACTAACCATACAAATTACAATTAAGATAAATATTCATAAAATAAGACTCAAAACTATCAATTAAACCATATTAAAAGACAAAAAAAATAAAAACATTTAGTTATCACATCAATACTTAAAGCTTGAATATAAATAAGCACATAATCAACAAAATTAAGGACCAAAATCATTAAACAAAAGGAAATTTAATCAATACACAAGATAAATAAGAAATAGAGTCAATTACACACAATCACACTTATAAATATAAAGTAAGTACCTTGATCTTGATCATCAACTAAAAACAAAAATCAAAACAAAGAAGAACAAAGCGATGAGAGAAGTTTGAAAATAAGAGTTGAACATAGAAGAAAATCATTAAAAAATAAAAATAAATAGAACATAAATGAAATCCAATAATCCTAGGACCATTGAGGCTCATTTGGTGATGTATAATCATCAATGAATACATAGGAGCCTCCAGGACCATTCTTGGAGACATTTTAAAGCAAGAAATGCATGTTTTCGGAGTCTAAGCCTGTGTTTTGCCACTTCTTTGGCTAATTTTGGAGGTGAGTGTATGGTTTTAAGAAGAGTTTGGTAGGAGTTACAAGATGAACACCTGATTTTGACAAAGATAGTCAATTTTGCAAAGAACAAGCAACTTTTATTCTAAACACGAATTTTAATGGCCCCAAACCCAAAAATAAAGACACAAATCAACCAAAAAGATTTTTTTTAAGTGTTTGACCTTAGAATTTGAGATTAGACTTACCCAAAACAAGAGATTAATTGAAGAATATGGGATTGAAGAAGATAGGTGAGTATGTGTTTGATGGTTGTTTGAAGGTTGTTTAGAGATTGATTAGGAGTTGTTGTTAATGTGATTTTTGTGCTAAAATTTGAAGAGAGTTTCAGATGTTTGAGGGTTATGTTTGGGTAAAGAAATGGGCAGAGATTGATAAAGAGTTGTAAGAGGTAGAGTTTAGGCTAGTTTTTCTTATTTTCTCTCTCTCTCTTTTTTTTTTTGATATAGAAACCTCACTTTTCTCTCAAGAATTTTTGAGCTGATTATTAGGAGAGTTTCTCCCTTTTATTCATTAGTTCTAAATGCTCCGTAGGACTCTCTATTTATAGACATGAGCCTTGATGGCAAGTGAAGTAGTTATTTAGTTAGGATTAAGGTTTTGAAGGTAAAATGGATATACGCTCCATTCCAAGAGTGCCACTTGTCTTAGTATATTCCATAAAAGGCATATTACATGCTAGGAGAGCACTAAATAAGACAACTATCCCAAGTGATGACATATTTTGACAAGTGTTCTAAGAGTGGTAAGATGGATGTGTAGGACCTGTTTTGACTGTTAGTGGTTAAAATTTTGACTTTTTACCAAATGAGTTTTACGGACACGCTATAATTTTAAAAGAATGGTTTCAGACTGAAATTCAACTTTAAGAGGCTAATTTGACCCCCCGGAAAGGTCTGTTGACCAAAGTTTGACTTTTCATCCTAGGGCTTCCTAAGGTTAAACCAAAGCTCACATAGTGAAAACCAGTCTAAAAAATAGACAAAACATATATAAAAATATCGACAAAAAAGACACAATAAAGATTATTTCTCTCTTAATTGCCAAAATATATTTTTTAACCCAAACAAGGTTTGCCAAAGGCTTATCTAGGGTTAGGTTTGGTCTCTGAGAGGTTCAATGAGTAATCGGGTAAGGTTTTAGTATTTTAGAAAGTTCAGAAATAGTTTCAAAAATAGTTATATGCCCCATGCCAGATTTGAGTGAAACACATGCATTAAATCAATGACTATCATCAGGTTATTTAGGAGTGAGTGCACATTATGTGAAAATGTGTTGTGAATGCAAAAGAAATAACAAAATAATTAAAAATGATAAAACATAAAATATTGGAATCAATTTTTCTATCCCCAGCGGAGTCGCCACCATAGGCAATAAGGTTCAGTGCGCACCTAAGTGTTTGGCGACCACAATATTGTGTAGGCTTAGGGCCCACCAAAGAATACAATATTGGGCTATAAGTCCTAGATCAGTGATGGAGTTGCCATCCGGGTGAAATCTGTAACACACTTTATAGCAGCTAAATCCCACGAAGGGCCCCAACAGTCGTCCTTAGAGACTTAGTTCAGAAATTGGGTATAAGCTTTTGGTATGCCCACCTAACCTTGTGGTTGGCCTCCATTTGTGTTTCATGTATTATTATTTTTAATTACTTCTTTATTTCTTTATCAACGTGCAAAATTGCAATTTCCTTCAAAAGATTTTCAAATTTTACGATTAAGTCCAAATTTGTTAATTATTATATTTTCATGCAATTTTTAATTTTGATCTTAGCACTAGTAAAAAATTTGTACATTTTAACAATAGAATAAATAAATAAGTAAATAAAGCACACACACAAAAGAGGAGAAAAGATTACAACCCTTTTCCACACACAAGAAAAATAAATACTAAAATAAAGCAAAAATAATAATTAATTAATTACGCAGTAGCCAAAATACTACTTGTCAATTCCATCATCCTAAAACTAGAATTAAATTAATTCTCCACAAATCCTAAAAGAAAACTGAAGTTAATACTCATAAAATAAACAAAGTTAATTTAACTTAAATGTCCTATTTATCAAATAAAACAATTCCTAATCAAATTAAAAACCAAATCAGATTCAATTATGTCTTTATTTAAACACGAAATAAGAATCGAATCTAAGTCAAAATTAATTAAAATTTAATAAATTGCCACCAATACTTTTATAGAATTACGATAAAATTGTAAATTTAGGATTCAATAAATGCAACAAAACTACTAAAAATATAACATGATTGAGAATTATTTTAAAACTATAAACAAATAAATGAAAATGATCAAAAAAGTTCATGAGAATGTTCCAATACATAAGGGAAGTGCCTTAATGATAAGGCACCGAGTTATCACAATCTTTAAAATACTAAGGGGGTGCCTTATCGGTAAGGTGTCACCCTAATATCTTCTGAAAATAGATGGAATTATTTGTCTCCATCAAAACTAAGAAAACTCAAAATCACTCAATTTTAAATGATTAAAATTGCCAAATTTCAAATACTTGTTCATACAACATCTACCAAATCATGCCAAATACAACACCTTTGTTTATGCAAAATTTTAAACAAATACAAATATAAGAGAAAAAGATTAAGAGTTTATGACTCTCTTGTCTTCGGCCCTCAAAATTAAAATTTTAGTGATTGCAACAAAGTATCAGCAGCATCTAAAGCCTCAACCTCTTTTCTGCTAGTCCCAGGCCTATATGATTATCTTCTCTCCTTTCTAATAAGCTTCTTCCTTTAATTCTGAAGTGCAGAGTTCTTTTCCTGTCTTATTTCTTCTTCCCTTTTCTCCCTTTTTTTTTTTAGAATCCTCCTTCTTTTTAAAGACTCATTTATTTCCTCCTCTCTCCCATTTTCCCGTCTTCATCTTTTTTTTAATTTTTTTTGGGGCCCACCTTTAAAAAATTGGGTTTGAATCCTTTTTTTGGTTATTACTTATGTAAGCTCATCATTTGAACTTTTCATCATTGGGCTTTTTCCTGATTTTTGGGTGGGCTAAAATTAGATGTCAACAATACCAAATACAATATAATCCATTTGAATAAATTTTATAAAACATTTATTTAAACCAAACACACTTCATTAACATTTTAGATTTGAATTCCACAAAATTTAGCCCAACATGAGATTAATCACCTATA
Organism: Mallotus repandus; assembly: GCA_949671775.1. NCBI lineage: Eukaryota > Viridiplantae > Streptophyta > Magnoliopsida > Malpighiales > Euphorbiaceae > Mallotus > Mallotus repandus. Next base: position 10,626 of record CATIWM010025904.1, on the reverse strand, counting down.
TTGCACCAACACTTCTATAAAGAGCCATGTCTTATGTTGGACACATTTACAACACTGACACATTTCAGAAACTTATTCGACACGTTCCAAGGGCAATTCTGAAAATAAAAAAAGTGTCGGGACTTTTTTTTTAAAAAAGAAAAAAATACACGTATCCCTTTTAAACATATGTATCTTCGATCATTGGATGGACCGAAATTAGAGAAAGTATTCTTCAATGAAGAGGTCAATGAGAACATTGAAAGTGAAAATATTAAGTAGAAAATTCTATAAACTGAAATTGCTAATAAATATTATGAATGAAATCTTGATATATTAATGTTACTTATGAGTATTATGATTTTATTGTTAATTTTAAGTAAAATTAGATGAAAATTTTTTTATTTGTTATTGAAAATTTGTGCATAATTAAGGTGTTTTTTTTTTTTATGTTATAACATGATTACATTTTGTGTTTTAGAATTATTTTTAGTGTTAAAAATATTACTAACCATGAAAGTATTTTTTTTTTTTTTTGAATTGAATCTAATTTATAATTTATAAAAAATGAACTTTATAATTTTTCATATTTATAAATTAACCCCTATATTTTGTATATTTATAAATTGACCCCAATATCCGTATTCTATATTTTCTTTAAAAAATCATTTCCACGTGTCTGTATCCCCGTTCACTGTATCTCCGTTCCCATGTCCGTGCTACCTAGTTAATCAGTATTGGTCATCTTAAAAAATACACTTACATGCTTGCAGTCAGTTGCTGCAACACTATCCTACAAAAACCATCATTTATACATTCTATCTTAAACGTAATTTCCATCTGTTGTTACACATTGTCAGATTAAAATAAAAAGGTAACAGAATTGAAAATTTTCACTGAAGGAGCATCAGCATATTGCGTGTCGACAGCTCTCACTAAGAAATGGACAAGACAGCAGTTCCAAAACATCGAATTGGATAGATCAGATGATACATTTCTTACAATTTCCACTTCCATCCATAATGGTACAAATTCATGCTAAATACTAGTTCCTTGCCGGACTTGAGATTGCAAGGTCTGAACAGGGGTTATTAAGATCACAATCAGTTGAAGGCTTTCTGTTGCTTTTTCCATTTGATTGATTGCTCCTTCCATTACTTCTGGTTGGATCTTTTCTTTCTGGAATAAATTGGGAAAGCCCCGGATCCTCATAAAGGGTCACTCCTTTCTCATTGCTTTGAAACATTGCATCTTCGTCCTTGGTCTGAACACCTTCAAGTAATTCAACCACCTGGCTCATCAGGGGTCTACCCTTTGGATTTTGGCTAAGGCATTGGTATGCCAAGTTGGCTACTGTCATTGCCGTTTTAACTGAATACTGCCCTTCCATTCTAGGATCTAATATCCTTAGAACTTTCTTGTTGTTGTTCAGAAGTGGTCGAGCCCACTCAACTAAGTTATGTTCTCGGCTAGGTCTGCCCTTATCCAATGCCCTCCTTCCAAGTAGCAGTTCAAGCAGCACTACTCCAAACCCATACACATCACTTCGAGCAGTTAAATGCCCTGCTCAAATAAATTATACATCAGTTCACAATCTGTCATTTCTGCTACAAGCAGTTGAATGCAAAATGCAGAAGTGAGTACTATGAAAACAAAACAACAGCAAGTAGGTGCTTTACATTGTACAACATTTCAATGTTCACTAGGGGAAGATAACTGCCTACATCATATAGGCCAGGCAGCTGACCAGCAGAATATTCCTATTTCATTATTGGCTTTGGTACCAACTACTACCATCCTATTTAATGTGAAATAGGCATTAAAAAAAAAAACAAGAGGGCCTATAAAATATATGCAGTTGGGTACATTTACTTGTAAAGCCTTTTTCATTTGAAACAGGAAGTAAAGTTATTTAGCCCAACACTTAGTACCAAGTTTTTATACCACCATCATTTGGTAAATGCTAGTTCTATAATCAGACAGTATACTTTTGAAAATAAATTTTGACAAATTAAAACAACCCCATAACGGGTGATATAAAAAAGGTCATATAACAATTCCCTATGGTTATTAATTAACTAATAATAAAATTAAATAATTAATGCAATTCAATTATAACAAAGAAAAATGTAATTCAATTATAAATAAATAATAAATTCATGCATAATTTTAAGTGAAATAAAAAAAACAGAATTACTTAAATATTTAACATGCAATTCAACTGAAATAAGAATAAATATATTTTTTTATTAGAATGTGAAAAGGCCCCAAGCTAATTAGGAATTATATGGATATTCTTCTCAAAGCCAACTAAAGATAGGTTGATTATGTATTAGAAAAAAAAAATCTATCTATACATACTAAAACTCTACATAAATTAAAATGATGCAAGTTTGTTTTGAAATGTGCAATAGGTAACAAGTCAAGTGCAATGCTAGTAACATTAAATGTTTGAAAAAAGTATGATGCTTGTAGTTATTCACTTTGACTATGAAGAAGTAATCTTTGCCATTTAAGATGAACTTTTTCTCTAATAAAACTAGGAAATTAACTTTTTTTTTAGCTTTATCAACTTATCAGATGCACACGGTGCAGAAAGAATATGCAGAATTTCCTATTTTCAGGAATAAAATAATAGAGTTGATAACTTGAAAAACACTTCATGCCCCTTCTAACAGTAAACTTTGCTTTGCCTTATAAGCTTGGCTGGCAATTCAGACTTCTCAACATATAAGTGTAACTATCCATCAGTATATACACATCAACAGAAAGAGCTCAGTGTTTAAAAGTAATCAACACAAAATATAATAATTTAAAGCATCATACCAGCCTACTCACCAGTCATTACATATTCAGGTGCAGCATATCCATATGTACCCATCACCCGTGTTGACACATGTGTCTGGTCTCCCATTGGTCCATCTTTTGCAAGCCCAAAATCCGAAAGCTTTGCATTGAAGTTCTGAATGTTGTTACCATAGTTCAGATAGGGGGCAAAAAGAACCAATTAAAACTACCTCAAGAGCAGATACTAACTTTAAGAAAATTTAGATTGTCAACCTCATTTAGATCTAAGAAAAGTTCAAATTAATGCCTATTTATCGGTCTTTTTTCAATCTTCTTTTTCATTTTCTTTTTGTTTTTCTCAATGGGCTTTGATTGCAACCTGACACTTGTTGAGTCTTGTCCTACATGGGTGATTCTCCAAACTAAATGACCTTAGGAGACCACTAAGTCAAGTCCCATAAGGGATGAAAGCGGAGGCAAGGACTAATAAAATGAAACAAGCAAGAGGATTACAAAATGAACCAAAAGATTTGGAAAAAAATTGTCACCAAAAGTGAACCAAATTTTGAGACCTTGTGGAAAGTTAGAAAGACTTTTGCACGTCAGCAGGAAATGGCCCCTAAATGAGGTATACAATAGATGCACAAGCTAACAAACAGTGAGAAGTAACCTATTTACAATAAGCAATGACAGTCTAACAGCATTAATGCAAAACAAAGAAATATCAACTAACCGCATCCAGTAGGATGTTGGATGTCTTAAAATCACGGTATATAATTGATCTCTCAGCACCATGAAGAAAGGCAAGGCCCTTAGCTGCATCTAAAGCAATCTTCATTCTTTTTGACCAAGTCAAAGTGCAACCCACTCCTAACACCACAAACAACTAGAAAGAATAAGAACATATAGTTTCTCTCTTGAAGCTTAATTTTATAAGAAATTTATACATTCTATCAAAATAGACTACTGCAGGAAATTAGAATCCAATAGAGTGTTCAAAAGTGATAAAAAGAGGGAGGGTAGAAAATTATTCCTGATGTCTACCATTGGAAAAGTAGCAAAAAAGGAGAAGAGGAAAATGTGGAAGTCTTCCACCAAAACAATAAAATTGTGTCCCTGTAATAGGAGCAATATAAGGTGAAAATGAGTAATATTATTACTAGGCTACCCCACTAATAGAAGTCTGCACTTACAAGAGATCAAAGACAGAATTTTCATTGTAGCATCAATAGTACATAATTGCTTTCACTCGTACTTCTCAATTTTCCCTTTATTCTAAACAGAAGAGTTGAAAACAAATTTAACTATTTAACTTTTCCATTATTTTCCTCTTGTTTCCTTCACGTTTTGGACCTCTCACCTTTTGCTACCACATATAGTGTAAATTTGCACACCTCATGTGCCTATTCACCACACGCTGCAATGATGTCAATGAGGTGACAACCTCAAGGCACACTAAGGCACACACCCATGTGACATCACCCACCTTTAGGGGGCTAAGGCACAAAGGCTTGTGCCTCATGCGCCTTGCGCCCTTTAACAACTATGGATGCAATTTAGAGAGTAGTTATGTGATTTTACTGCAGTGACCTTCATGCCTGTCAAGCCTAAAAGAACTGCACATGAATGAGGGTTCTATCAAATAGAAACTCTAGATTGTGATGGATCATAAAGAGTAAAAAGAAACTTTCAAGCCTTCAGTTTAGGTACCTCACAGTTCTAAGATTCATGAGACTAACACATGATCCAAACATTTTCGAAAACTGACACTCAGGATAAACTTCTCAATGTGTTTGCAGTGTAGAGGGCAACATTGCAAGCATTGTGAATAAGGGTGTAAAAGAGCCGAGCCAAACTTTGGCTAGCTCAAGCTTGGTTCGTTTACAATCGAGTTGAGCTCGTTGTGTCACTACTTATTTGCTAGTTGTTCACGAGCTTAAATAAGCCCAATGAAATTTTTAACAATATAAATTATAAATTAGAACTTAGCATTAAAAAATAAAAAAATATATAATATATATTTAATAAAAATCATAATTTTATTCCAATAATATATTTTTAAAAATATTTTTTACATTTATTCTGAAAAAATTTTACATATTATATATATACTACTAAAGTATTAATACATTAAAATTACGAACTAGTTCACGAGCTTTTATTCGAGCTGATTTATGAGCTTCACGAACCAAGCTGAAGAGCTTTGTAAAGTTTGAGCGTGGCTATTTATTAAACGACATTAAATATACAAGTTTGAACAAGCTTTCATCAAGTCAAGCTTTGAGTAGCTCGCGAGCGGCTCAGCTTGTTCACAGCCCTAACTGTGAAAAACTATCACCCAACAGCAGTCTCCTACACTAGAATTCTTTACACCAATACATAACACACTAATATAATAAACTTGCAATTTGTCACAACAGCATATAGTCACATTACAATCTCACTAAATATTATGCAAGATGTGCATTTAACACAACGACAGACAAATAAACACGTCTATGCTCAATGGAAATTATTTTCCATGACCGTTCATTATATTTCACAATTCTAGTTGAATCCTTCATGAAGTTGAAAGAGATAATGACTATGAAGATTAACGCTACCCTAAATTTATAAAAATAAGTGGCCATTTTCCTTGTTTAGTTAAAAGGGTTACCTACAACGACACCCAAAACAAGAAATTGATAGTTTAATTTGGTAGTTTGGATTGCCCAATGGCTTATCTAAAATGGTTTACAAAATCAAAGGTCTGATTTAGCCCAAGCAAGTCCTCATTGCTATTTGAGGCATAAATTCTTATTTTTAAATTTAGGGAAATTTTAGCACTATCAACTGTGCCAAACATAAATTATTAAATTATCAATAGCAACATCAAACTTACCTAAAATCACATGTGGCAAAAGGGCACTTTACCATCTAAATTGATAATTCTACTCCGATGTATAAGCATCAAGAGATATTGTACAATAACTCCTACATGCAGCAATGACTGATAGTTGCAACAGCTACTTACTACGAAAAAGATGTTTCTCCAAGCTTCCACTTGCCATGTACTCATACACCAATAGCCTGTGTTCATCTTCACAGCAATACCCAATTAGCTTCACAAGATTTGAGTGACTGAGTTGCCCTAAATAGTTAACTTCAGCCTGCAAAGAAGACAGTAATACATAAATACAAGCAGCCAGAACCCTACTCCTTTAAAAGTGTATTGTTTCAGACAGAAACACTCCTTTTCATTAACAGAGAAAGCTAATTCCCGGAACTTAAATAGATAGAATGACCATCTTGTAATTTTTTACATGAATAACATTTTATCTCCAAAATTCTGGCAAATGTGTCTTCATATCAAACTTTTAATTCTCTTCTAAATCCCAAAGAATGTGATTTTAAACAGTTCACTTACAAAGTGATTTTCTAGCCATTATCCCTCCGTACTTGCCTACAGTCATTCTAGTTTTAGCAAAGCTCAGAGTTTAGAGGTTTCAAACTGCAGGAGTGTAAAAGAAAAGATGTATATGAACTGCAACTTTAGCAATACAAATGATAAAAGTGGTTATGTAAAAAAGAATTGCCTAAAGGTGTCCTAGGGACCACATATGTTATACAAGTATCTGCAGAAATAGAAGGAAACATTGAGAAGGATACCAACTTTAAAACTAAAAGTTCTACCAATAGACAGGAGAAACAAAATTTGAGTGCTATGTGATTGCAAATTCCTGTCAAGCTAAAAGAAAAATTCCACAAAACAACAAGTAGAACAACTGCACCTGCAGAAACTAATGTTTGGTAAAGAAACTTCAAAAGAAAGCACCACAGAAATGACAGTGCTAAAGTGGATCTGAGGAAACTTTCAGAAAGGCTAGAGAAGGAATGATTGGATTCAGCAAATGATAGAGGTGGGACCCATTAATGAAAAATGGAGTCATGGATGTCTTCGATGTTTTACACAATGCAAATTTCTAATTTCACTAAGGAAAAGAAGCAAGCAGAGACAAATAGCAGCACTAGAAAATACAAGCCAAAAGTCAGACATGAAATGTGAAAAAATCCTTGGACAGATTCGGATAAGAACAGCTTGATCCAGCATGAAGTAGAGGCTTAACCAATCAATGATAAATCGAGGGATGGATGTCTCAAATGTTTTACATAATGTAAACCTCTAATTGTGCCGGGCAAAAAAGCAAGCAAAGTCAAATAGTAGAAAATACAAGCTGAAAGTCAGACATGAAATGTGAGGAAATCCTCAGACAGACTTAGATAAGAATAGATTGGATCCAGCATAAGGTAGAGAGATAACCAATTAACGATAAATTGAGGGACAGATCTCAGATGTCATACAAAACGTAAGTCTCCATTTGCACAAGGGCAAAGAATCAAACAGAGTCAAATAGAAGAAAAAGACAAGCCAAAAGGCAAGCATAAATTATGTGAATTCAAGTGGCAAGCAATGCTTTAATCCCACCAGATGGTAGAACAAAGTAAGGCTTGAGACACAGTTGAATCAAATATTAGACGTCAACTACATTGAAATTTAAAAAAAAAAAAAGGATTCAATTGAGTTGAGTTATTTAACAATGCACAGATTAGTATGCACAAAATTTATGACGTAAGCAAATACACAAATGGAAGAGAAATGACTCCTCAAAAATCATTAAAAGATTTGCTAACTTAGTCAAGAAAAGAATTAAGAGCATGATTATATGTGTCAAAACCATGATATAAAATAACTGTGAAGCGAGCAGTTTAATAATGCTGTTCACTTAAATAGTGAGTAGATTTTAAGATTCTTTGAGGGATGGTGATCTGGAGAAATGTTCAAAGAAAAATCAAAATTAAGACATTATTTAATTTTATGCATGAGGAAGAAAATGTGCAGCCCAAGTATGTAATTTATTGCAGGTAAGGTTTTAGCAATAATCAATTTGATCATTTTAAATCTCCTACCAATCAGACAAAAAGTAAGCCTTTTTTGTCTATCTTTGAAGAAGTTAAGCAAAATGTAGCACTCCAATACAAAAAGTATAAATTCATATTTTAACTATCTATTGCATACATGTTCTATTATTGCTAGAACCCTTATCTATCACTATCTGATCTGGTGAACAAAAATTCTCTACTTGTAGGATCAAAATTTAAAAACATAACATCCTAAAATAATTAATTTGTGCAACTACAAAAAAAAATGATAAGGCAAATACCAGCCATTCTCTGTCACCTTGTAACCCATCAGGATTAAGCTCTTTGATGGCAACAACTACGGTCTCATAACCAGGCCTTACACTTGCATCTATGACACCCTTATAAACAACTCCAAATCCACCTTCGCCAAGAATATAATCTGGTCTGAAATGCTTTGTGGCCAATGTCATTTCTTCATATGTAAATATATCAACATTACCATATCCAGGATTCTGGCGAAGGTCAGTAACATTCTTGGGGATCAACTTGTTTAGTTTACTTGGAGATTGGTCAAAGTCTTCTCCTGCTTTAATTTAACAAAATATATTAATATAGCACCAGATATATTATATTACAAACAAATTACCTATATCTTTTTTTTTTGAGCATTCAGAAAATAATTTATATCCTTCACTTTAAGCATGCCCTATCTAGTTCTAGTAACAATTCAGTTTAGTTTTGAGATATACTAACGAAACAATTTACATATCATCAAAACTCCAACATGCTCATTTCATTGCTCTAAATTCCATAGAAATGCCACACATTCTTTCATATCAATGGCATAGGACTACTTCTGAAATGTTAGCATTGGGTGCATTTCTAGATTAGGCGTTGCATTTGTTATTAAATATACTTAAAGTCGCAAATTAACTGATTACTTGTCGTCACATCACATCAATATAAACCCACATTACGCTCTTTTCACTCATTCTAAAAAAACATTTAAGCAAATGTGTGAACAGCAGCAAAACATGAACATAAATAAATGAAACCCATGTCATCTGTTCCATTAAGCATAGAAAATTGCTTTAAAAAAAACAAAAAGAATTGAATATACCTTTCTTAGAGGAAGATAAATGTGGGTTTTGCTGAGAAAGTTGGTCATCTTCAATACTAAAACAAATGCCCATTATTCTTCTTGACCTTACTCGGAACCACGATCTATTGAATCTCATTTTCCCATTTCACGCGTTAATCCACACACTATGTCTCAAAACAAGAACAAACCCATATAATATCCGATCTGGGTCAACCCAAAAAACAAATGGTTCAGCCGGAATTTGAAAGATTTCTCCGACAATAGTAGACTACGAAAGGAAACGAAAGCGAAGGAGCCGATAGATCCTACCCAAAAAAAAAAAAACAAAAAAAAAAAGGAGAATGATTGGTTGAGATAATGAAATCAATGAAAGAGTTTTTGGCTTGAGTGAAAGGTTTCGTCGTTTCGTTCGGAGAGCAGCCGCCAAAAGCGCCAAAGCAAGCGGGCCCCATCGTCTCTTCTTTTCTCTTTTTTTTTTTCTATTTTCTTTTTTGCCAAATTCTTCGTTTTTTTTCAAATATAATTAAATTAGACGTTACTTACATACCGGCAAATAATCTTCATTTCACTACTTGAAAAACCTATTTGGAATTAATAATTTTTTAAAATAGTAATTTTTTAAAATAGTAATTTTAAAAAATAAATATACATAAAATAAAATAATTAAATAATTATAATAATATCTGTTGTATGATATTATTTTAAAATATAAATAAATAAAATAAAATAATTTAAAATATGCTAATTAAATCGTTTTAAAAAAATGAATTAGTTAAATAAATTTTTAAAAATAGAAAATCTTCTCTTTTATATGTTAAAATATTTTTATTTAATTTTTTAGATAATTAGTTTTTGAGAAAATTTGTAGATAATTAATTAAAATATATTAATTATGGAAATTTAATCAAGTAAAAATTACAAATTAGTTAAGTAGCTATATTAAAATAAAAAAGCATACATTAATTATTAATTTTTAGGAAAAGGGAACGTATCTTCTTTTAATTTTAGTAGTATATTCTTTTTTTTTAAAGAAACTTTAGCAGTATATTCTTTTATAAGAATGTTAATACAAATGTGCATGCACGGCACCACAAGAAAATTGCCAAAATTTTATCAAATGAATACAGTAATGCAATTCCCAAAATACTAAGAAAAGAGAAAGAATTGCAAGTTATTAACAAATTAAAAAACACTTTCGTACTATCTTCAAAAAAAAAAAAAAAACACTTTCATTCTGTTAGATTATGGACTGGATCACTCATGATGGTCAACTTAAATTTATTTTGAGAAAATTTTATTAAATGACTCATATGATCCAATTTTTTTTTATCATTTTTAGCTCGATTTTTTTTTCAATTTTAAATTTTTACTTTTCATTTTTAGATTTTTATTTTTTTATTTTCATTTTTCATCTAATGCGCGCCTTTAGATCTGCAACTTCCTCTTAAGATTTTTTTAACCGTTTTTTATTGCATTTCAACTTCCTCTAACGGTTTTCTTATTTATTTAGGATTTTATATCTGTGATTTTGTTCTCAAAGTCGACATAATCTATTGCTTCATTTCATTTCCTTTGTGATTGATGAATACTGTTATGATTTTCATTGTACCTATAAGGAAAGAAATAAAAAAAAAATACGTTAGAAATGCTTTTACAGGTTTTTATTTTATAAATGCTATATAATAAATAGTTGGTATATAATTTAAGTCATTTGTTTGTTGTTTTCTATTTGTATTTTTTTTTTTTTGTTTTCTATTGTTTTCTTTTTGTAAGCTTTATTTCTTTTTCTTTTTTGTTTTAAGCATTATTTCTTGCTTTTTTTTTTATGTTTGTTGTTATTTTTATACTTTATTTCT
>CATIWM010025894.1:0-10535 GCA_949671775.1 Mallotus repandus | reverse complement strand
AAGTAATTTTAATAGCACAATAATTAACAACAATTATACCCGACAATAGCTATTAAATAGACATAAAAGAGAACACCAAAATTTAACGGGGTTCGGCCAATTATATATACGTCCTCGAACACTAGTAAAATAATATTTCGCTAATTGAGAAAATATTACAAAAGAGAGAAAAAAATTAATTGCCAATATATGAGAGAGGACTATTTTGGGATGATAAAAACTAAAGGGGGAGGAGTCTTATTTATAACTAAAGACTCCTCCCCCGATGTGGGAATTTTAACATAAAACAACAAGCACATCTGATACCAAAAAAATTTGGCCAAGCATCACCAAAATCAAAACAGGGACAGCATCAGCAGTTTTATGTGTCAATCTCAGCTTGGAAAATTCTAGTATATTGCCAGTAATTTTTTCTGTGTATTTTCAGAATAATTGAGAAGTTTGTTAGGCCGACTCTTTTTATTTTATTATAAAATTATGAAAAAAAAAAAACACAAATAGTGTCTGGACTTTTTTGATATTTTTGTTTTTTACAATTGTTTGAACAGGCCAAAACTTTTTAAAATGCTGTTGTGGTGAAATGAAAGTCTCCAAGCAACCATATAAATTGTTCGTTAGCTAGAACCGCTACAAATGAATTTATTATGTATAACTATTTAGACTAATTGGCATCTGCCATCAGATATTATATGTAATCACCATTAATTAAAATATCTAATACAGATTGACTTGGAATTTCAAGGAGACGCACTTACTAGACCTTATCACTTGTCTAAAAAATTTTCAATAATCAAATCCCTGACTTCAACAACATATATTGAACAGATATCTGGTGAAGCACATCAGCATAGCTGATCCGAAAAAAATTCCATTAAGCATCATAGGTAATGACATGTACATACCCATGCCATTCAAAGATGGAATGCCCATGGCTACATCAGGAATTTAAATCTGAGACCTCATGAAGGAATCTGAAGTAGTAACGTAAGCTTCCTTCCACTTTCCTTTGTGCCATTAACAAACTAACTAGAGTTGACTTTATCATATACACACTTCATGACTTTAGAGGTGCATTTACATATCTTCCCAACTAGATAGATTGCAGTTACATGTATAGACATAATCAAGTAGAACAATATAGAGACTACAACCCAAATATCGACAATGACAATGCTATCAAACTGTGCAACTGATCCTTATGGGTTAAATGTAATGGTGGTCACCCAACTTTACGCTTATTGTAATTTGGGTATTAAACTTCAATTTGTTTATTTTTGGTCTCCTAACTTCGATTTGGTTTTAAAAAGGATACCGTTAAAAAAATTTTAATCCTTTAAATTTCTCTTAAAAAATATTTTAATCCCTCAATCTCATTATCTTTTCAATTTAATCAAAAAATTATAAAAGTTTGAAAATTTATTTCTCCTAAACTTTGATAACTTTCACGATGAATTTGCTCTTACTAGGCAGAATTAAGATAATTTTTAATTTTTTTTCTTATTTTCTATAGATATATATAAAACATAGACTTATGTGTTAAAAAATATCTAATTTTGGATTAAAATAGTAATGTTAGGTTGTTTAGGTATCAAAAAATATTTTAAGTCGCTGCTATGAAACTTAATAAAAGTTTGATATTTAAGAAGATACAAATCAAAAGTTTGGTAACTGAATTGAAACATAGCTAAAGTTCGCTATTTGACCGGATCCTTGTTCGAGAATTTCAGTGCCCTAGCAAAGAGGTAGGCTTGTGGTATGGTTAAGCAGGTAATTGCTACCAGGACAAATTTTGAAATCTTTTCGCTAAATGGGATTCTAGTAAGCATCCCAGCTTGGTAAATTATGCTTGCTATTACTGTAGTTACTACAATTATGAGCAAACGTGCTTTCTCTAATCGCCTGCCCATATTTTTCATGTATTTATCCAAGTATTTGAGTTTCCAAATAAAGTAGCATCCGTTATGCGATGATGCTGATTCTGCCTGTGATGATTGTGGCAAGAGATTATTATTGGGATTTAGGTAGTTGCTTCTCCGAACACCAGCTTCAAGAAGAATGATTTGTATTACCAAGCCCTTTGAATCACTGGACAATGCTATATCGCATCCATTGCTATAAAACCATTCCTGTTCAAGGCATTTGCCTTTGCTTTGATACACGTCTGCAATAGTTTTGTAGTCTGCAATAAATGAAAGAGACAAAGAAATCAATTTAGATTTAAAACTGTTGGTCTATTGCATGGAAACTTCATGGGGATTCAAGCTTTGGAAATATTTCTATATAGGAAACTTCAGAAAATGTTTGGAAATTTTGGTGACGGTTTATTAATTTGAAAAATTGAAATTGAGAAATATGTTTCTAACTTTGAAGGAAGTTTTCAACTTGAATAAAAAAGAAAATAAATTTAAAAAGAATTTTATGTTTTCTTAATTAAATAAAATATTCCATAATTATGTTAGTGATTGATGGTACTAAATGATTTTTTAAGTATTTTTATAATATGAAAATTTGTTAGTATGACTCAATATTTTGAATATTTACATTTTTTTTCTATGTTCTCAGTTCCTATATTTTAAAAAAATACAATTTCCCTCCATCCATTTTCACGTTTCTGTTTATGGATTGCAGAAAGGTGCAAAATGGTGTTGTCGTTATCATCTGAAACATTCACAAAATCATGATTGTTTCCTGCTTTTCTACCAATAATCTTAGAGCCTTCAATCAGTTATATTTGACGTAAAAATGCAACATTGTCTCTCCAAGATGCACCTGCTCTTTGATCGACTCTGGACTGGTGCTCAGCAGTTCCTTTATTATGTCCATTCTTCCCTTCATGGCAGCCAAGTGCAGTGGGATTCTTCCATCCTGATCACGAGCAGAGCAACATGTAGGACATATGTGGGACTTGCATTCTCATAACATACGTGTATTACATTTTCATGTGCATAGCATTTTGATTCGTAAGTATTAATTAAATTAATTAGGGGGATATAAATATCACATAAACATAAAAAAGTGTCAATAAGGAAATTTTTATTAATTGTTGGGTTAAAATGGTATGTTACTTTAACACATGTTAGAACATCTCCAGTAGTATTCTTTATTTTAAAGAGCATTTTTTTCACAATAAAAAGCATATCAAAGAATCTTTAAATATAGAGAGTGAAAAAATTTATACAACTTCAATAGACTCTTGATATTTTTAATCTTCATTTGACTTTATCCAATAAACATTAATACTTAAATTTTTTCCCTCTTTTATTTTTTACAAAAATTTTCTCTATTTATTTAATTTTTCCCTCCTTTGTTTTTTTACAAGATAGATATTAATTAATATATTGCATAGGAAATTGACATATTTTAAAGTGGAGGGTGAAGTTTGACTCTTTACATGTAAAGAGTCAAATAAACTCTATACTTTAAAATAAAAATATAAAGAGTGTATTGAAGACCCTTTTTTTGGATTGCCTCTTTAAAGTAAAAAATTTTGCTCAAATAAAAAGTCTATTGGAGATACTTTTATTACTTTTATGCTTTATGGAATAAAATAAAAGAGAAAAATCTAGAAGAAAGAAAAAAAATTCTCTACTGGAGACAAAAATGAAAAAAAAACGTGGAAGTGGAAGGGAGGAGAAGAAAAAGGAGAAGGAAAAAAGGGAAGAAGAAAAACTTAATTCCCATTCAATAAAAAATTCAACACCCAACTCAAATCAACATAAAGAAACCCTAAATTATGTTGCCCTTTGATGATTGAAGCTTGAATTTGGGGAAGAAAAGAAGTAGAGCAAGCTGGATTAAAGAAGAATTCAGCCATGTTTTATGTAAAATAAGGTAAGAAGAAGCAATTTCTTCTAAGTAAGCAAACATATGCATGTGGTTGTATGTTTGTGCTTATAATTAGAACCTTTGATTTCAAGTATGATGAAAGTGATTTGAGTAAATTGTATGATTTAAGTAGAGAATAGCTATGTATATGGCTGAATTTAAGAGTATTGAATTTATGGGTATTAATTAGACATGAAAAATGAAGATTTAATATGTTGGTATATGCAGAACTCTGTTTTTGATGTGCACGGCTGATTCTGTTTTTCAGTGATTTCAGACCCTTCACTCTGTCATTTTGACCCCATTTTTGGTGTGAAGACACTTTTATATGTTGTTTATCATGTGTTAAAATTTCATGAAGAAATACATTCGTTTGGTTGGGCAATTAAATTTATTTCCATGGCTGCTGCAGTAGATAATTCTGCAGAGTCTGGTTCTGGAATTTGCATATTTGAGCCCTCAAACTTGGTGTTTTGACCTGATTTTTGGTATGCATATACTTCAACATGTTGACCATATACCTGAAAATTTTGTTTCAAAACTCAGTCATTAAGTTAGTCAACTAATTTGAATATTTAGGCTGCTGCATTAGATAAGTATTCTGAAAATTGTGTGATTTGCTTGAATTGCATAACTTGCAACATAAAGCATGGCATATGCACTTCATGATCATTCTTGTATTTAGGTTTTATTTGTAGTTTTGAGGTTATGATGTTTGGTATTAGGAGATGGTAGAGTAAGGCGTGATACATCGGGGAGACCGAATTAGGGAGGCTTAAGCGTATAGTGCTCTTCAAGAATTTTCTTATTTTGGTGTGTTAATTTTGCTTTGACAAGGTGAGTAGATCACTAATTAACAATTCTATGTTAAAACTCTATTTTAAATATACATACATATACATATGAATATATGTTTTCTCTAAAGTTTGGTTTATTGTTAAGGATGATATGAGTTCTACGAATGAGTTTTTATTGTTAAAGATGATATGAATTCTATGAATGAGTTTTGATACTATCTTGTGAAAGATATTATGAATGAGTTTTGATACTATCTTGTGAAAGATATTATGAATGTTGTTTTGTTGCTAAATAATGGGAACGTGTATTGTTTTTTGATAAAGATTGCTGAATAGAAAGTGTATATATATAAATTGCTTAATAATAATGGTACACACTCATGTTATGGTTGATATACGAGATCTCTACACGAGTGTATGATATAAATATTTAAGGGGAGTAACATATTGGATGAGTTACCATCCAAATGTATATGACCACTTAAGGGGAGTAACATATTGGATGGGTTACCACCTAAGTATGTTTAAAGCTCTCGATATGAACATTTAGGGGGAGTAACATATTGGATGGGTTACCACTTAAATATATATATGACCACTTAGGGGAGTAACATATTGGATGGGTTACCGCCTAAGTGTGTTTAATGCTCTTAGGGGACTAACATATTGGATGAGTTAACACTAAAGAGCATAAAATGATAATTATGACTTGAGTGTGTTCTACATGCGTGTATGACATGAACATTTAGGAGGAGTAACATATTGAATGGGTTACCACCTAAATGTCTTTGATCACTTAGGGGAAGTGATATATTGAATGGGCTACCACCTAAGTTTGTCTAATGTTGGGACTAATATATTGGATGGGTTAACACTAAAGAGCATAAAATGTAAATTATGACTTGAGTGTGTACTAAAAATCTCTTGAATTTGATGATGGATATTGATATAAATATGATGATTCTTGAGAACCATATAAATTGCTATTTATGATTTGATCAAGTGTTTTGATGAAAAGGAAATGTGGTAAGTTATTTGAATTTTTGGTATAAATGATAAAAATACATTATTGTTTATAAGAAATATATGTTCACTGTTGTTAAATCTTAATCTACTCACTAAGTAATTATACTCATTCTTTAGTGTTGTTATTTTTTTTTCTAGAGCACTTGCTTTAGGAGTGAACCTTTACTTTGGTTCGACATTGTTGATTATCGCAAGTGCACGGGTCGACAAGTAATATAATGATAAGTAAAGTATCATCTCCACAGGGATTAGGGACTAATCACCCATTAATCTCTATTGTATATGTTTAAAGCTATTAAAATCAGTTGCTTAAAATAAAAGAACAATATAACAAACTAGCTAAAGAAAATGGGTAAGGCTTTTACAATTCAGAATAATGAGAAGACAATTAATAATGAAGGCATGTTATTAGGGAAATTGTACACCACATTATCATTAAGAAAAATAACATATTGGTTCAAGTTCTATTGCACACCTCAAGTTTTCTTAAACCGAAATAGCAATCTCTCTCGAGCATTGTAAATCTCACAAACAAGTATACATCAAATATTACAATATGAATCAATTCTCATTATAAACATATAATAAGCTTAGATCTAACTTGCGAGGCATTCAACAAATTTATAGAGGATTAAATCTATACAAGCTTTCTCAAGTCATTGAAAGATCTAACAAGCATTTGTGGGTCTATTGAATCCACAATTTCTTAGTGCATAGATTCAAACAAGGGATGCATGAGGCCTCAAGACATCACTCAACAAGCTCAACAAACATTATATGCAATTTATAAATAAAAACCAACATATTAAATGAACTTAAATCAAATGGATTTCTAAAATCCCAATAACATTAAGAAACTTAGCCACTTGTGCCTATTAAAATCATCATTCAATATTCAAATACACACAAGAGAGTAGAGCAAGAAAAGAGAAATAGAAATGTTATCCAAAAAGCTCTAAATCTTCAAATGGGTCTCTTCTTCTTCTTTTCTTCTCCTCTTGGTGTGTTGATTCTTGCGTCTTCTCCTTCAAGTCTCTCCTTGTGAAATGGAGAATGTGTTCTTTTTATACCCCAAGTAATTCGTGCCTTTGTCCTTTCTAGCCCTTCTAGAACATGTCCTCTCACCTCCTTTGGATTTTTTCTTTTAGATATGCACACATCATCATGTTCCCTGGTAGAAGCGTATTGCTCACGATCCCGCATGAAGTCACGCTCATGACACTCGTGAAAGGTCGTGCTCGTGCACATTCCGCGCTTATGAAAGAAGGTTGGCTATTCAAGAACTTGTGATTGTGCATGAGGCTGTCCTCGCATCAGGTTCGACATCACTTGGGGCTGGAGCTGGGCAGGTCCATGATCGTGCATGAGGCTATAATTGTGATAGTGAACTGGCTCTATTTTTTTCCTCTACCCTATCTTCCTTCTTTTCACTTCTTTCCTTCTCAAATATCCTCCAAACTCCTTTCCCTAACAAAAATAAGAGAAAATGTAAAAGTATATGATTCTATATGATTTTCTACTCTAAATGTAATACCCTAAACACTTAGTATTATTACACATCATGATATCTTATATTATTATTAAGCATCCTTTATTCACATGTAGTTATTATAGACACATATGGGTATAACCATCCACACATACAAACATTTACATGTGTATGCTACAAGGAGAGAGATAGAGACAGAGTCTGGGTTCGGCCGACAACCTATGCTCCATGCTTTGACTACCTTGCTTCATGCTTCAAAATGGCCCAAAACTATAATTCTTAATCTGGAAAAATAATTGCGATTTGGTCAGTCATGACTCAATGAATATAACATCAATTAAGTTCTAAAGGATTATTTAACAAACATTTTAAACATCTCACAAAATAAATACAAAATTCAAATATTACATATGCGTATGCTTTGGTTCCTTTTATTTATTGTGACCTTGCAAAATAATACTGCACCCGGGTTTAAGTGGAACAAGTGACAAGTGAAAATTGATTTTGCTAGCCACCATATAATAATTGAATCAAGTGATAACCTTTGATCATTAATATTTTCTAAGTGATTTGCAAGTATTAGTTAAACTGGTCACAACATCTTCTTATATCCATATGCAAATAATCAAGTGCAATTGTATAACAAGTAATTACCGCAATCATAAATTTATTAATTGTCATATATCCACATAGCACAAATTTCACATTTATAATCACATAATCACACAATTGCACATTAGAATCCAATTGATGTATATACTCACCTCCTTAGATAACAAACACTTTTATGGACAATTTGTGTCATCATCTCGAGCTTCAGCAATATTTTGAGATCCTAAAATATGACATATATTTAATTAAAAATATATCTACAACGAATGTTTATATTTAGTATACAGTTAGGATATGTTCTGTATATAATTCGGATATGTTTTGTATATAATTCAGATATGTTCTTTATATGTGTAAGCCTAACATTTGTGCATGTTTATTTCTTGATAGGCAGCTTGACCTTACTAGACCTGAGGGTGAATAAATCTCACCACACAACTCAAAATTACCTGATTCAATTTTTATACAAAACTAGAAATATAGGTCTATAACATGTCCAAATATTAGCTCAATATATGATCTGTACAATAAATGGTGAATTTTTGAATTCATATATGTGTACTACACATGAACAGTTTGAGCAGGTCTAACTCAATTTAGAATTTCTCAAGTTATACAAATTTATTTGAAAAACATGTTTTCAAAATTTTTTTTAACACATAAAGGAACAACTTTCATGTTTTATACTTCATCTAATTCAGCCTCTAAGGTCCTTATATAAATTGGGGAAAACCAAACTGTTTGCAGATATAGCAAGCAGAACCAGTCTCACTCCATGGACGATTTCTCATTACACATTTATTATTTAAAAAAACTGCATCATATGGTTTTAGATAACATATAAAGGAATAAAACTCATGTTTATAACTTTGTCTAATTCAGTCTCTAACATCCTCAAAATAATTAATCAACATCAGATAGTCTACTGGATTGCTACCCAAACCAGTCCCAAACAAACTTCCATAGAATCTCACATACTTGTTATTTCACAAAACCCTTTTACAAACGTGAAGATAAGGCACAAATATACAAGTTTTATGTTTTGTGTTTCTCTTAATTATTCTTTTATGGCCATAAAAATTAGAGCACAATCTTCAGCTGAAAACCAGAATTTTCAGCATGAAAAATCATATTCATCTTCTAAATCAATTAACCTATTTCCCTTTTTAATTCATCTTCAATTAACCTATTTTTTTTTCTTTTAATTCCTTCTAATTATCATGATAAACATATTAAGAGGGAAAATTTATACAAGAAAATAAAATTAAATCACTTACCTTTGCCAAAATTATAAAACCCCAAAATTTTCCCTTATTCCTTCTTCTTCTCTTTCTCTTTTCCTTCTTCTCCTTACTTTTCTTTTTCTTTTCTTTTCTACTTGTACGTTTCAGCCCCCCTTTCCCTTTTATTTATTTATCTATTGTATTTTTTTTAATGTCAAGAGACATATGGCTTAAGGTGGACAAATAGAGTTCTCTTTTTTCTTCCTACCTGACATAAATATCACTAACCACTAACTTATATTATTATTATTATTATTATTATTATCATTATCATTATCATTATCATTATTTATATATATTTTTTTAATCAAATATCAAGTAAAAGTTTAAATCAATCCTCCCTCTATGCAAAAGCTCAATTTAGTCCCTAAAGTTATTAATGTAAACAAGTCAACTAGATTCAATTCATGTAAAATACACATAGTCAAATGGAATGGTCTAAGATGCATATGTTTATATAATATTAATTATGGATGAAAATAGAGATGTTACATTTCTCCCCCTCTTATAATAAATTTCATCCTCGAAATTTAATACATGAGAACAAGTAAGGATAATCTCGTTTTATGTTTTCTTCGGTCTCCTATGTGGCTTCTTCTCTTGAATGATTTTTCCACAATACTTTAACTAAGAGAATTTCTCGATTCCTTAATTTTTTTTGTTTTATAACCAGTTATCCTGACCGGTTCTTCAACATAACTCAAATCGTCGACAATCTCTACTTCTTCATTTAAGCATATGCGTGGGATCAAATCGATATCTTCTTAGCATACTCATATGAAACACATCATGGATTTTAGTCAATTCCGGTGGTAGTGCTAATCTATAAGCCAATAGACCAATTCTTTTAAGAATTTCATATGGCCCAATGTATCGAGGTCTCAATTTTCCTTTCTTGCTAAATCGAATTCATCATTTCCATGATGAAAGTCAAAGGAATACTTTTTCACCCACTTGATACTCCATTTCTCTCATATGTTGATCCGCATAGCTCTTTTGTCTATATTGTGCTGCTTTAAGTCTGCTTTTAATTAACTTTACTTTGTCCATGGTGTCTTGTACTATCTCTAGCCCTTCTAATACACAAGTTCCCTCTTCATCCCAATAAATAGGACTGCGACATTTTCTTCCATATAATGCCTCGTATGGTGCCATCTGAATACTACTATGATACTGATTATTATATGCAAACTCCATTAAGCTGATATACTCATCCTATGCTCCCTTGAATTCTAACACATAATCTCGAAGCATATCTTCAAGTGTCTGAATTGTTCTTTCTGATTGCCCATCTATCTGTGGATGAAAAACAGTGCTGAAATTCAATTTGGTGCCCAAAGCCTTATGCAAACTCTTCCAAAAGCGAGATGTAAATCGTGGATCCCTATCTGACACAATAGATACTGGTACCCCATGCAATCTAACAATTTCATTCACATACTCCTTGGCCAAGTATTCAAGTGAACTACCCCATCGAATAGGTAAAAAGTGTGCTGACTTAGT
>CATIWM010025893.1:0-11839 GCA_949671775.1 Mallotus repandus | reverse complement strand
TTTTTGTTGTGATGTGTGAATATATATATATATATATATATATATATATATATATATATATAACCTTTGTTTTGTACGTATACTCTAGATCTAAGACTAGATTTACATTTCCGCATTTTCTCTCTTTACATTTCTGCATTTTCTCTATTTCAATTTTCTTTACTTTCCATTATTTTTTGTTGTGATGTGTGAATATATATATATATATTCACTATATATATACAGACTGTCATTCCAAAACTTAGGTGATGTGGTAGTCATGTGTTGAGTATTGTATAATGAGAAATAGCCAAAAAGTAAATGCAATCTTTCAAACCTGGAATTTATGATGGGTAAGATACTCGTTGAGTGACCCGATATTGTCCCATACATGTTTTTTTGAGAAATTGGGTGGTGACTCTAAAAACACAAAATGTCTTGCATCCTCCTAAGACTAAGTATTTGTCCTTATCTTGAAAATGGAATGGATAGGTCCTTTATATTTCAATAAAGTTACCATGTCACTTTTCAGAAATGACAAATCACTCCTCGGTCGCTTACAATCACTATCATGAATCTGCACCCCTTTTATAATTTGGTTTAGTAATAGATGAATGTCCAGATTTCTTTCGATGGTGAATCATTGCTTTTGGAACAGTCTGACTTCATTTTTTAGAAAATTGTTCATTCACTATAGAGCTTTTTATAAACAGTAATACTAGCAGCATTACTAGTTTCAATAGCACTTTGGTAAGCACTGTTTATCTATGTCATTGCATCTTGTACAACTCTCATTCCTTTTGTAATAATAGCCTGAGCATTAAAGCCTTTGGTAGTAGTATTATACTAATAATTTCTAAATTTTGACATGTAGAGCCAAGAGGTGCCTCAATCCAAGAGTAATCTTGAGGCACTAAATCTTCATTAATTTGTTTCCATTGACCACCTTTTTCCACATGCGAATTATTGGTCCAATAACCAACTTCAAAAATTTCTTTTTCACTTCTTAATATGTTCATCTCATTAGAATGAGTCCCAATGAGCGTGCCAAAAGATTTTGGTGTTTTTTTTGGAGAATCAGGTTCAATGCTCGAGCGTGCCAGAGGATATTTGCTCAAAATAAAACCTTACTCCTTTTAGACAATTGTGAATTCCCAAAAGCCTTTACCATAATTTTTTTGGATTTTAATGAGATTTTTATGAATTTAGTTAAGTGACATGGAAAATAATTTTTACAAACTATAAAATAGGAATTCTTGTATTAATATAGTGATTACAAGCTCTAATAAGGAAACAGGAAATAGCTAAGAAGACAAAAATTACGTTAAAGCTGAAAGTTGAATTGTTGATTAATTGATAATTATTGTTGATGATGGGTTACATTATGTTTTTGCTTTACTTCTTTATTGCTCTTATATATAGTGTTGCTTGCAGTCTACTATTTCCCAACTCATCTCCTTAGCTTGTAAGCTTGTAATGGGAATTCTAGAGATTTCCACTTCATAAATGCATCTGTTCCTTAGACTTCTTAGCTTACTTCCAAAATATTCTTGTATCTTCTTTATGTCTTCTTTCCTAAGACATTTCTCATGGGTTGGATTTCTTGCTTAGATTTGTGGGCTCTAATAAAATTAGATCTACAAAATTTTATTTTGGGCTCAAACAGAAATTATCCAAATTGAAATAAAGTTAAAGTTTGGTGACCACATGTGCATTTAAGGTGGAAGATGATTGAAGCTGACATAGAGAATATTTTATGAATATTTTTCACCCAATGACCAAGTCAGCACTTCACGAGATAACTGGTGTTGGATACTTAAAATAAAATTCAATACTAAAAATATAAAAATTAAAGTTTGACATTCAAAATGAAACAAACTAAAATTTGAGTAACCATGGATGCATTTAACTCGTTAAGTTCAACTTCACATCCAAGTTCCATGAACATATAACCTTTATTGAATTCTCTTTATGCATATTCTTCTTTAATGAGCTTAAATTGTTCTCCTTTTTATCCATTCTATCAATTCTATAATTAGATTCTTAAACAAGACTTAGCTTAAATTGTTTTCCTTTTAACTAACTCTTGTTTGTATATCAATACCAACTCTTATTTATAGATCAATTATACAAAACATAACTTAAATTGTTCTACTTTGCTTCCTTATCTGTCTGCTAGTGATTTTGATTGCTGCAATAGTGCTACAATAGTGCTTCAATAGCATAATTAGAGCATTTGCTTCTTATTTCTTAGCTTAAGAGGATATATAATGAAGCAAAAGGGGCATAATTAGGTTAGTGTGTCGTCCCTATGAGCAGTTCAAGTGGTAAAAGGTATGGACATTCTATTTGAGGAGATCAGGATTGAACTCCCACCCTCCCCATCTTCTCCCCTTGTGGTGTTAAAATTTAACCACTTGATCTAGTTGTTAAGAAAAAAAATTAGTGGGTCCACTATTAGTTACAGTTAGCTAGTTAATTAGTTTCCTTTTCTCTCTTAATCTAGCGGGCATTATTTTAAAAAATAATATTTAATTAGTTAATAATTTTTAAAAAATATTTTTCATCAATGTTGACTTTATATCAAAGTAATAAATTAATGATTCGCTAAATTTATAAAATAACACACCATAGAAAAATCTTTAAAGACCGGTTTAATATATAAACTAATAATTTCCTAACATAGTAATACATATAAATATTGTTGTTATTTTTTTTATTGTTGTTTGTTCCTTTTTAAAATTAATGTCGAGTTGAATTTGGTATCGATTTTGTAATTTCACATATTGCATGCATTACGTAATATAGGATGAGAAGTCTCCAAAAAATATATAAATATATAAATTATAGAGATTAATTTAAATGTCTGTAAATTAGGTTCAATACAATTTCTTTCATGATTAATAACAATATTCATTATCAGAAAAAATAATTTCAAATACAAAAACATTATAACAAAATTTACAAATACAAACTCTTTTACTTTTAGGCAAAGTGCAAACTCTTTTATTACTTTAATGTCAACTAATTCTCATCTCTTCTTATAATTTTAAACATAGCAACAACACTATTAATCATACAAAATTTTCAAAATATATAACCCATTTTTCATTTCATTGTTCTTTAAAATTCAAAAAAAAAAAAATCATACACTCATTAGTAAAATTAAAATATAAAAATCTTTATTCACAATATTTATTAGCAATTTTATATATCAATTTATAAAATTTTTTATTTCATTACCATTTTCATTCCTGATGCTCTTATTGATATCTTCTAAATTGTACGAACATGAAAATATGAAGAAATCATGTAAATATTAAAAATATAGGATTCATAAATAAATATTAAAAATATATAAATACACATAAATATAAATTTTACGTCTTAATATTGAAAAATTATTTAGTACTATCAATCAATAATATAATTATAATTAATTTTATTTGGTTAAGCAAATATTAACTTGAATTTAAAATTATTTTTTCTTATTGAGGAAAATATTAAAAATGTAATTTTTAAATTAATAGGGGAGGTCATTCAATCTAAATATAAACAGGTGTCTAAGTTAGAAGTGAATGTTCTAATTTTTCAAATTTATAAAAACGGCCCAAAATAAGAAAATGCATACTACCTGAAGTGTCCGCTCATCATAAGCAAATAGAACAATTCAAACAATTAAATTTAAAATCCAATAGAACCCAAATTTATTTTATTCTTTTGTAATCATTATAAAATTATTGATTAATTATCTATGATTAAGGATATTTTAATCTACTTGTTGCCTTTTTCAAGAATAGCTTATGCGGTGCAAAATGATATAATTAATAATTTGTAATAATTAATATTTACTTTTGTAAAACCAAGATAATTTTTAAAGTTGAAAATTTATAGTTTTGGAGTTTAAATTTTTTCACTTTTCATAATTAATCTTAATTTAACAAAATAAATAGAGTATAAATTTACTGTAAAATAAATTAAAAGTCAAAAAATGGCAAAAAGTAAAAAAGAATATTAACATTTTCTTTTTAAGAAAAATAATATTTTAACAAAATAGGGTCAAATTTTGATAAAAAGTGAAATCACTTGCACATTATCCATTATGGTTTGGATTCCAATAAATTCTACATGGAAAGTTCTCGGTGACTGGCCAAGATCGTTGGGTTTATAGTTAGCATTGCATCTTCAATATCAAGTGATAGCTCATTCCCATACCCGTTTGATGTCACTTTTCCCATTTTTATATGGATTCTATCTCGAAGAGCTTTGGCAAAATAAAATAAACTACTCGTTGGACTGAATTTCCTATTGCAGGAGAGCAAATCACATTGTCTGAACAATCTTCTAGCATTATCAAATTGTTGATTTCCAACTCTCTCAGCATAAGCCAAAAGGGTTTCAACAAGTTCAACATTTTTAGCATTAGAAAGGCTAGAGAAGCAAAGATCAAAATGATTGTTGAACATGGAGAAAGCCTCAATGTTTTGGCAAGAAGATTGTAGAAACCTTACCCCGGGGATCCTCATGATTTTTGTTCTATTGATGCAAGGCACACTTGTTGGGCTCAAGTATTCTCATGTTGTTGAATTGATTTAACCTATTACGTACCATGACTCTATCAGCTCAAGTGATGCTAAAGAAAAGGCATGTGGCTTTTCTTTTTTGGATCCAGCTTCTTGGATTCCACTTTGGATTTCACCAAGCTGTGCCATTTCTTGAAACCATGCTTTAAGTGGTGGAAATGGGATACTGATGAGGAACAGATTGCTATGAAGTTTATGGATAAGTTCGATAGGAGGGGAGTGCGCAGTTGTTCTTTCAAAGGCTCTAACTTTTGGGTCCGATTGAACCACGGGGCGCATAATATATCAAAACAAAGCTAATTTAAATACCTATATTTATTAACTAAGTCTACTCATAATTGCCTAAGTTTCAAGCCCAAAATCCTTCATTTAAGGTCTCAAAATTAGATTTGAAGTTTATGTTCATTTTTATTTATTTTTTTTTTGTCTTTTTATCCTTTTTAGCTAGGATTTTTCCTAGATAGTATTTATTTGTCATTTTTGGGATGTTGGAGACATTTTTTATTGATTGATGATCAACTTTCTATTTTTCCAATTTTTGGCATTCTTTTGAGAATCAATGAATATTGATGCCTATTTCCTGGCATTATTTAAGAATCAACAAGTTATTAAAAATTCTAACCTGGTATTCATGCACAAATCAATGGTTTGTAATAGTTATCCCTTTTAATTTAAGCTTTCGCTACGACAGTTGGCATCAGAGTCGACATTTATTCTTTGGGTTTAAAAAAAATGGCACATAGGAGACAACATCATATTGATGATGTTTATAAATGTACAGTGGAACAACGGATCAATCAGTGGTTGGATGAGCGATTCGAACTAATGACAGAGCAGATTATGGAGAGGATGGCAAACCTATTGGAAAATCAGAATAATAGCCAGAATCGTCGCAATCCACCTATTGATGAGGATGACTATGATGAAGACGAAGTGAAAATTGAAGGTGAACTTGTGTATGATAAGGAGGCAGTCAATGAAGTGCATTCTAAAGGGGATGTAGGGACTGCATTGGTGGTTCAATGTGCTTGTGTGACTCCAAAGGCTGTAAAGGAAGATAATTGGCTGCGAAGCAATATTTTCCAGTCCACATGCACCATAAAGGACAAGGTATGTCATTTTGTAATTGTTGGTGTTGTGAAATTATAATGTCTATTAAGGCTATCCAAAAATTAAACATATAGACTGAGAAGCATCCTATAAGGAGGTAAAGCTACTACCCTATTATCATTGGCTCAATTTGATGAGGAGTTACAAGAGTCGAAAATAGGGTATATGTTGATGGGGAAAAATGTGACTGAGTCCAAAACTGTTCCAGAAATTGTAGCTCCACTCATTGATGAATTTGGTGATATTTTCCCTGATGAACTACCAGATGGGTTGCCTCCATTACGTGATATTCAGTATCACATTGATTTAGTGTTAGGAGCAGCCTTGCTAAATATACCGCATTACAGGATGAGTCCTAGTGAACATGAAGAGTTGTGAAGGCAAGTGGAGGAACTGTTTGTTAAAGGCCATATAAGGGAGAGCATGAGTCCATGTGTTGTACCTACTTTTTTGACACCTAAGAAGGACGGTTCTTGGCGTATGTGTATGGACAGTAGAGCCATCAATAAAATTACTGTGAGGTACATATTTACCATTCCTTGTTTAGATGATTTGCTTGACAAGATTAGTGATTCTACTATTTTTACTAAACTTGATTTGAAGAGTGGGTACTATCAAATTCATGTTAGGCCTGAGGATGAGTGGAAAATAGCATTTAAGACTAAGGAAGGGTTGTATAAGTGGCTTGTGATGCATTTTGGCTTGTCTAATGCCCCTAGCACTTTTATGTGTATCATGAATCAATTACTAAGGCCTTTTATTGGTAGATTTGTTATGGTGTATTTTGATGATATTTTAATATATAGTGCTAACCATGAAGAGCACATGCAACATGTTAGGGAGGTTTTTAGTGTGTTACATAGGGAGAAATTGTATGCTTCCATAAAGAAGTGTGTGTTTATGGCCCCCAAAGTGTTGTTTTTGGGGTATGTGGTTTCGGAAGTTGGTTTGGAGGTTGATAAGGCTAAAGTGCAAGCAGTGAAAGAGTGGCCTAGACCAACGACCCTTACAGAAGTGAGGATTTTCCATGGTCTTGCCTCATTTTACAAACATTTTATTGCTAATTTCAATGGTATCATAGCCCCTATTACAGATTGCATGAAAGGTAGCAGGTTTGAATGGACAGATAAAGTAGTGGCAGCCTTCAAGTTGATTAAGGAGCGACTTACAACTGCATCAATTTTAGTGCTACTAGATTTTTCACAGCCCTATGAGTTACACATAGATGCTTCGAAGGTGGGGATTAGAGCAGTACTAAGTCAGAACAACAGACTTGTGGTGTTCTTTAGTGAGAAATTATTTGGGTCTAAACTCAACTATAACATTATGATGTTGAATTTTATGTAGTTGTACAAGTTATGAGGCACTGGAGTCATTATTTGTTTCATAAGGAATTCATCTTGTACACCGATCATGACTCCTTGAGACATTTACACCAGCAAGATAAAATGTCTCCTTGCTATGCAAGATAGGTGGCTTATTTAGAGCGGCTTACTTATGTGGTGAAACATAAATCGGGTGTTACTAATCAGGTGGCATATGCTTTAAGCCACAAAAGTAGCTTGCTAGTTACTATGAGGGTTGAGGTGCCTAGTTTTGATTCTTTACATGATTTGCTTACTACTGACCCGTATTTTTCTGTGATAATGAAAGATGTACAGGCTAGGAAGAAATCCAAATTTTTACTGTATTATGGGTTTTTGTTTAAGGGAAATCAGTTATGTATTTCAAATTGCAGCCTTCGTTTACAGATAATGAAGGAATTGTATGGTGAGGGTCATGTGGGCAGAGATCAAACTTTGCAATTGGTTCAGGCTTCCTATTTTTGGCCTACAATTTGTAAAGAAGTGGAGAAGTATGCGCAGCGGTGTAAGATCTGTCAAGTTTCTAAAGGAAAAGCCACTAATGCAAGGTTGTACATGCCTTTACCAGTCCCTTCTTAGCCTTGGGTAGACATCAGTATGGATTTTGTGTTGGGATTGCCATGAACACAGTGAGGTAATGACTCCATTTTTATTATGGTTGATAGATTTTCTAAGATGGTTCACTTTATCCCTTGTAAGAAGACTACAGATGTTGTTAATGTGGTGCAATTGTTCTTTCAAGATGTGTATCGTCTTCATAGGCTACCTTTATCTATTGTTTCTAATAGAGATACCCACTTCCTTAGCCATTTTTGGTGCAACCTATGGAAGATGGTAAATATTCAACTAAATTTTAGCAGTGCTTATCACCCTCAAACAGATGGGCATACTGAAGTTGTGAACAAATCACTTGAAAATTTGTTATGTTGTTTGGTTGGTGATCATGTGAAGAGTTGGGATCAGAAGCTATGTCAGGAAAAATTTGCTCACAACCATACTGTGAATACGAGCATGGGTTTTAATCCTTTTCAGGTTGTTTACTCAGTTCAGCCTCGAGGTCCCCTTGACTTAATGACTCTACCCAGCAAGACAAAGGTCCATGGGAAAGTAGCAGATTTTGTCACTAGGTTGTAAGGTGTTCACAACACATTTAATGACAATTTGTCTATTGCTAACTCCAAATACAAGAAGATTGTAGACCAGAAACATAGGCATCTGGAGTTTAAGGTGGGTCATTTTGTGTGGACAGTCCTAACCAAGGATCATTTTCCAGCTGGGGAGTACAATAAGTTTTCTACTAAGAAAATTAGTCTTGTGGAGATTGTGGAGAAGATAAACCCCAATGCTTATCGCCTGAAGCTGCCTAGCTATATTCGCACTACATATGTTTTAATATGAATCATTTGATTCCTTTTTCTAGAGATTCTTCTGATGATAATTCACTACCAAATTCAAGGTTGAATTTTCTGTCGCTTGGAGAGAATGATGCGGAACAGATTGCTATGAAGTTTATGGATGAGTTCGATAAGAGGGGAGTGCGCAGTTGTTCTTTCAAAGGCTCTACCTTTTGGGTCCGATTGAACCACGAGGCCCATAATATATTAAAATGAAGTTGATTCAGAGACCTATACTTATTATTAGGTTTACTTGTAACAAGCCAAGTTTTGAGCCCAAAATCCTTCATTTAAAGTCTCAAAATTAGTTTTGAAGTTTATATTCGTTTTAGTTGTGTTTTTTCGTCTTTTTTATCCTTTTCAGCTAGGGTTTATCCCTAGACAGTATTTATTTATCATTTTTGGGATGTTGGAGACAATTTTTGTTGAATTGATAATCAAATTTCTATTTTTCCCAATTTTCTGCATTCTTTTGAGAATTAACGAATATTGATGCCTATTTTTTGGCATTCTTTAAGAATCAACAGGTTATAGAGGATTGTAACTTGGTATTCTTTCACCAATCAATGGCTTGCAATAGTTATTCCTTTTAATTTAAGCTTCCGCTATGTCAGATACCAAACCTTGGCTCATCAAAGTTCATGTAATCATCAGATGAGTGCTGCTGCTGGTCTTGTTGACCATAGTTCAAGATAAGGAATTCTTGCTCCCATTGATTATTTTGATACAGTCCAGAAACACAAGAATGGAAATCAATGCCTGCAGACTCTTCCCATTCTTCAACTCCATAAAAAGAACCTCCTGTTGAACTGAAATTATCTTGAAATCCATAACAGTTGAACTGCTCAAAAGAGTACATTGGATTTGCCATCTCAAGTTGGAAAGTAGATCTCAGTTCTGTTTTCAAATGTAGCAAGTAAACCCTATTTTAAATTATGTTGAAATCCATAGCATACTGATAGGATAGCTCTGTTTTCTTCTTCTATTCAACATTCTATAGTTATATTTCTAGTTCTGATGTCACAAAAAAGAAAATTCTTGAAGGTTCGAGTTAATGATCAAAATGCAATGCGAGACATGGCATTCATGGGCTCACTTACTAGCGAGGGTTCTATACTAGTAACGGCTCACTTGCTGGTAACATTTAGGATTATAGCAAAGCTTCGATACTTAACTACTCAATGTCATAATAAGCAATGTTTCCAACAAAAGTTCTCTGTTCTCTATAATATATGGTACTTACTGTAAACAGCAGTTAACGAATAGACCCAAGTGAATTTCATTCAGTTTTCTTGCAGCAAAATTTTAACTAATACTAATAGTGGAATGAAACTTTACAAGAAGAGCACATTTTCTTTTCAAGAAAACATGATTCATACAAGAACAATCAAATATAGAGAAATTGAATATATTTATAATTCAACTAATTGAAAATTATTTCTGTTGTTTTTAACAAAAATAATCAAACTTTACAGCCATCAAACTAATTACTTCTCTGTATAACAAAATTTAACTAAAATAATATAATCTTCTGTCTACATAATGGATCTTGTGGGTGCAAATGGGCGACTGCGACCACTTGCTCTTTTGAAGGTTGAAACAGAACAGTTATTCAATGATCTCAGAAGTTCTTGGTTTCTGAAAGGTGCAGTAGACCTTGTAATTGAATGAGCACGGCTACGATCTTCAAACTTGAACCTGGAAGAGGTTGCGGTTTCCTTTGATTTGGTTGCAGAAGCAACCTTAGCAGCTGCGGTGGATGTAAAAGGCATACTAGACCTAGCAATTGAATGAGCGCGGCCACTATCTTGAAACTTAGACCTGGAAGAGGTTGTGGTTTCCTTTGGCTCGATTGCGGCAGCAGTGGCGGCAGACCTAGAAGGCATACTAGACCTTGGAATAGAATGATCACAGCTAGGATCTTCAGACTTGGACATGGTAGAGGGTGTGGTATGCTTGGGTTTGCTTGCAGCAGAAGCAACAACAACCTTAGAAGTAGAAGTAGAAGTAGAAGTAGAATTAGAAGGGTCGGGCGGATCTTCGAGAAAGGGGGGCAAATTCCAGCGCTTGTGAAAGGCAGCCCTAGTCTCTGAATCGCCAAGAACTTCCAACGCATTCCCCAAAAGTTGAATGGCACCTTGGGCAGCAGCAGAGGAATGATGATCAGGATGGATCAATTTGTAGGTAACAGAGAAGCGGTGGACTAAGACTTGAGTGGGCACCAAATGATCATTAATGCCAATAACCTTGTACCAATCAATCTCGCCATCTTCATTCTTGAACAAGGCACCCTCATGAACTCTGAATGCAGCTACGTATTTGTGAATGCACTCATCCCCATAGAAAGGATCTAAGCTTAAGTCTGTTTTGGCTGTGTCATAAGCCCTCACATACTTCTCCGCCAAAAACCATTCTTCAGCCATACGCAGCAAAACGTCCGTCATGATGGATCGAAAACAACTGCAACTGCAGACGCACAACAAAGACAAGCAGAAGACGACGATTAATTGTAAAACCCTAAAGAATAAATTTAGAATTAGGGTTTTTTTGGGGCGAATTTAGTAAATTAAGTAAGTAAGTCGGTAGTAGTCAATTCTCCATGTAGAATAAGGATTCTGCAGCTAATGGCAACCGTACAAATCAATTAATTTTTATGTTCCCGATTTGGAAAATACCCTTAATTGATTTTTGTATAGCTCGAAAGTTTTTTTATATATTAACACAATTATTTATTTTATTAACCTGTATATTAATAAAAATAAATAAATTAGGGTCAATTAAGCATTTTTTATTTTATCATAAGATTTTAATTTAACAAATTAATTGTATATTTTCAAATTAGTAATAATTCTATCATGTGACCCTTGAAATAAAAAAAAATAGCCAGAATAATCTCTTGAATAGTCACTTATCTTTAAAAATATATATATTTCATTATAAAAATATATCTGTAGTTAAACAAATATTTTATGCATAATCTAATTTTTCAATATATTTTCTATGTTTATTTTACGTAATAAATTATTTGTTAATATTCAAATAATATAAAATATAAACCAGATTTCATCTAAATATTTTTCTAACAAATATCCTTCTGAGTTATATATTTTAAAAAAAAATTATTTTGTACAATAAAAAATTAGTTATTATTTTTATACAATTTTTATTAAATAAAATGTCAATTCAATAATGACACAAGAAATTTTAATCAAACAATATGTGAGATCTTTTGTTCAGAATTTCTTACATTTTTTCATTTGCAATACACCAAAGTCCTGTTTAAATTTGTATTTGTATTTTTTTCCTTATATATAATTGTTCAGGGTTATATTCTTTAGTAGATTTTAATATATAATTTCTGAAAAAAAAATTGGTTGCAAATCTCCAATTAATCGACATGTATGGTTTT
>CATIWM010025876.1:0-10273 GCA_949671775.1 Mallotus repandus | reverse complement strand
TAAAATAATATAAAATTTTCTTAAATCACCAAAATATCTCATAAAAATATTTAAAATATTCATTTTCAAAATAAATGATAATATTCTATTTTTTAATAATATTTCGCTAATAAAATTCATAAATGGAATAAAATTTCATTTTACAATTAAATTAGCATAAATTGTAAATAATTATTAAAATCACTTATTAATATCATAAAAATAATAAAATACTCATTTAGTTTAAAAATAACAAATAAATTTATTTTCCATGTATATTTTTCTAAAATTATCACTAATTAACAATTAATTGAAAATAACTATAAAAAATTTTTTCATACCTTTATTACTCACAAATAGTCTAAAACTGAGTAATTAACAACAATTTCAATTCAAATCAAATAATTTGCTAAATTCCAATAATTTCTGAAATTTACTAATAATTAGCTAAAAATAGTAAATAATTTATAAAAAATATTTAATACTATTCATCATTCAAAAACAGTCCAAAACATAATAATTAACAATAATCTCAACTAAAATATAAAAATTACCCATTTATACTAATTTTTCCAAAAATTCATTTTTCACATAAACCTTCGAAAATTCATAATAAAAATTCTACACATAATTTCAATAAACTTTCTTCACAAAGCTTATTCAAAATACAACGAAAAATTTATTAAAAATATAAAAATTTTCTGACTCGGGACTGTCTGTGACAGTATCATAAACAGTAACCCTGAACCCGAAAATTTTTAATATTTTCAGCAAAATAAATAAAAATCATCTTTAGATAGCTCAAAATCTCTACAACAATCAGTCTCAAAGAAACTATCTCAAATAAAATCAAATTCAAGCCAAATTAACAAAAAAACTCAAAATATTAAAAATCAAATTATTAACAAATGGAGTAGTTACCGGAGTCGAAACCCAAAACAGTTTGAATATTTGAGAAGCCTAGATGATGAAATTCCAAAAGAGACCAACATCGCTGATTGAGGTGGCCCAAAACATTGTCGGTGACCAATTTTCTATCCAGCCAAAGAAGGAAAATAAAGAAAAAGATAGTTGATGGTGGTCGGCTGGTGGAAGGAGGGCTGCTGGTGGCTTCAGGTGGTGACTGGTGGTCGTCGGTGGTGGCTGGTGGTTGATAGGGGTGGTTGCTGGCCAAATGGAGAGAGGGAAAGAAAGGCAAAGAAGAAGAAGAAGAAGAAAAAGAAAAAAAAAATTATTTCCTACGTTTTTTTTATAAAAGGTAAAAGTTAAAAATAATAATATAGTAATAAAATATATCTAATTATTATTTTTTATTGCCTCTAAATTACACATATATATTTACACACTTAAAATTTTTTAAAAGTGTATTAAAATACACTAAGTCAATAATATTAAAATAATATTCGATAAAATTTCAAATTTAATTTTACTAATAATCATATATCATAAATAAAATAAAATAAAATAATTATTAATACTGCAAATCCCATAATTTAATTTTTATAATTTATAAAAAAATTTGAGTTATAACACTTTCAAAAGGTCCGAGCCTAAATTTTCATTGGTTGAAAAAAAATACCACAAGTATTATGGATAAAGAGAAAATTGAAGAGTCATTGCCAAGGGCAGTTAGGTTTAGGTGATAGATATCCTAATGTTATGTAAGGAGTTTTTGTGTATATGTCTTTTAATGCTAATAAAATTAGTTCTCGTTATTTAATGTATGATGAAATGAAAAATATATCATTTATATTATGAAGTATTTGTTTATGCAATATTTTATTGTATTTTGTTACATATAATTGGACAATATGTTTTAAGATATTACTGTTGGTAAAATATAATTGTATCTTCTGTCCATAATTAATCAGTTATTGCATAATTATTTATATAATGTGTGATTTATAAAAAGGTTTTTAATGTAGTAAAAAAAATATTTCATAATTTATTGTTGGTGTAGTTAAACACTTTTTATTGATTTCTTTATTGAATAATTTGTATTTATTTTCTTATATTTTTTTCTTTTATTTTATAGAAGGTTGTCACGACCCAACCCGGGAGTCATGACCGGTGCTAGGGAATGAGAATTCACACGAATCAGGAACCCGTAGCAAGCTTTAAACAAAAAATAAAATAAAATAAAACATTCATCATATATATAAAAATACCTCAGAATTAAAACTTTTAATAATTTAAAGAAAACTCCATATCATAATAAAAATAAAATATTTATACAAATATTCAAATACATAACTTCAGTCTACAACAACATCACAAACTACACAAGATATACTACTACTGTAGCATCTAATAAAGTACAAGAAAAGATGACAGTTCAAAATTTACATAAGTTAGCCGGGGAAGAAAGAGTCCGACAAAGATTACTACTAATAGGGGTCTGACGAGAAGAATCTTGAAAAAAAAATTGATGGGGTCAGACCTCATTGAGTGAATCATTATTATATATATGCATGTAACCTAATGCACGTACACACAAGCATCAATAATAATATTCGTATATTTATATTTATATAAATAGACATACAATCCACACAGATGTTTGAAAATATTTTTCAAGATTTATTTTGCCGGAGGATCGGAGCAGAACCCTAAAATTTTCGCAACCTCGATCTCTGAACCTCACTAGCCAACAAGCTCACTTAAATACCAAAATATTTCTCTTTTCCAAATTAACAGTGGACTGGCCTCGAGACACTAAGTCAACCGAGCTCCAGTAGTCACACTCTCAACCATAATTCTCAATATAATAATTAAATCATCAATCAATAAATCATTTCCAATCATCTAACGTACTATTGCGCAACAGTCCTAGTATAACCCCACTAGGTGCACGTTCTAGGGCTATCCTCCAAAAATATTTTATTCCAAATAAATAAATATTACATATTAAATAAAGTATTGAAATTATATAAAATATGCATGACATCCAAAATATGCAAATAATTATGGCATTAATATATATAAAACATGTATATATAATAATGCGATAATAACCATAATTAAAATAAATACGATATAACGTACTAAAATTTGCATTTATTTAAAACATGGATGCCAATAATATATTTCTACATGCCATGCATACATATAATAATAACTCATATGTGTACACTCCTCTACTCTAGTTCGGCTGGCCCGGTCCAGAAGGCCTAGCTCGCGGTGTAGCTAAAATAAAATAATAATAAATAATTAATTAGAAATAAATTCCTAATCTTA
Source organism: Mallotus repandus (assembly GCA_949671775.1). Classification (NCBI taxonomy): domain Eukaryota; kingdom Viridiplantae; phylum Streptophyta; class Magnoliopsida; order Malpighiales; family Euphorbiaceae; genus Mallotus; species Mallotus repandus. The sequence goes on along the minus strand of CATIWM010025876.1, from coordinate 7,057 downwards.
TACATTAGAGATTTCTAAAGGACGACTCAATCTAAGAAATGACTCGACTAAGACTTAAAACTTAAGACCGACCCGATGTCAGGTTTTACGAGAAATCTACCAAAAATTCGGTAGAGTCTCCTTTGTAAAACGGACATCTCTCTACTTAAAGTATAATCGATCTTGCACGCAAACACACTTCTAAATATCCACATCACTCAAAATGTCTGGTTGGACCCTGAACTAAAAATTACGCCCAACCGAGAACCAACACAATTCATAATTAATAAAATAATATAATAATTTCTTAAATCACCAAAATATCTTATAAAAATACTAAAAACATTTATTTTCCAAATAAATGATAATATTTTGTTTTTTATAATATTTTGCTATTAAAATTCATAAATGGAATAAGATTCCATTTTAAAATTAAATTAGCATAAATTGTAAATAATTATTGAAATCACCTATTAATATCATAAAAATAGTAAAATACTCATTCAGCTTAAAAATAATAAATAAGTTTATTTTCCATATATATTTTCTAAAATTATCACTAATTAACAATTAATTGAAATTAACTATAAAAATTATTTGTTATACCTTTACAAATAAAAAATAGTATAAAACCGAATAATTAACAACAATTTCAATTAAACTCAAATAATTTGCTAAATTCCAATAATTTCCCAGAATTTACTAATAATTAGCTAAAAATAGTAAATAATTCATAAAAATTATTTTAATACTATTCATCATTGTTAATAAATACCTGACGCCGAAAAAATTCAAGATTTTCAAAAAAATAAATAAAAATGATATTTGGATAGCTCACAATCTCTACAACAATCATTCCTAAAACAGTTATCTCAAATAAAATCAAATTCAAGCTCAAATCAACAAAAAACTCAAAATATTCAAAACTGAATTATTGATAAACGGAGTAGTTACCGGAGTTCAAACTCGAAACGGTTTAAAGATTTGAGAAGCCCAGAGGATGAGCTTCCAAAAGAGACCAACATCAGCATTAGAGATCGCTGGAGCAGGCGACGAAGGCTTCTCCTTCCATCCGGCCATAAAGAGAAAACACAATGATGGAGGAGTTAAGGTGGTTGGACGGTGTTGGGGGCTAGTTGGGTGGTGTTTGGTGGCGATCCGGTGTCTTCAGGTGGCCGACACAATGACAAGGTGGTGATGGCAGAAGGTGGCGACGTGAGAAAGAAAAGAAAAGAAGATGAAGTAGGAGAAGAAGAAAATGTTTTTGCGTGAAACAAAAATTTTGGACTTTTGACTTTTTTTTTAAATAGTCAAAAAGACAAGAATTTAAAATAATTTACACACTTAAAAATATTTTTAAAAGTGTATATTAAAATACACTAAGTCTATAATTTACATAATTAAAAATAATATTCAATACCAAAATTTAAATTAAATATCACTAATAATCAAATATCAAAATTAATAAAATATTTATTAACACTGCAAATCCCAAAATTAAATTTTATAAGTTGTAAAAATTCAGGTTATAACAATCTCCTCCCCTTACAAAAATTCGTCCTCGAATTTTAAACATAAAACTGAAAACAAGAATTCATCGAGGAAAGAGGTAACGGTAAGCCACCCACATCTCAACCTCAGTCTCCCACGTATGCTCGTCCATGTTGTTATTCCTCCACAACACTTTGACCATCGGAATCTACTTCGAATGCAACTAGCAAACTTGATAATCAACAATTGCAATTGGTTCGTCCTCGTACATCAGATCTTCATTCACTTCCATACTCTGAGGCTGCAGCACATGTGAAGAATTTGAAATATACTTCCTGAGCATAGAAACGTGGAACACTGGATGCACTTGCGATAAATTCGGAGGCAAATCCAACTAATAGGCAACCATGCCAACTCTCTCCAAAATCTCAAAAGGCCCTATGTATCTTGGTGCTAACTTTCCTTTCTTGCCAAATCTCATAACACCTTTCATAGGTGACACCTTCAAAAATACATAGTCCCCAACCTGAAATTCCACATCTTTGTTCTTCGGATCCTCATAGCTCTTTTATCTGCTAGCTGCTGTTTCTAATCTCCTTCTGATCAAAGCAACTTTCTTAGACACACCCTGGATAATTTTTGGTCCAGTTAGCTCTTTTTCTCTAATCTCATCCCAACACAGAGGGGATCTACACTTCCTTCCATACAAAGCTTTATATGGTGCCATCTCAATACTACTATGGTAGCTGTTATTATAAGCAAACTCTACCAATGGCAGATGATCATCCCAACTACCTCCAAGATCCATTACACACATTCTCAACATATCCTCAAGTGTCTGGATCATCCTCTCAGATTGACCATCAGTCTGAGGGTGAAAAGTAGTACTGAAATCAAGTCTAGTGCCCATTGCTTCCTGCAACTTCTGCTAAAATCAAGAGGTAGAAATAGAACCTCTATCAGAAAAATGGAAACATGAACTCCATGAAGGCACACAATATGCTTGACGTACAATCTAGCCAATTTAGCCACAGGATAAGTAGCTTTAACTTGCAGAAAATGAGCTGATTTGGTTAGCTTTTCCACTATCACCTAAATGGAATCGTATCCATTTGTTGAACGAGGCAACCCTATCACAAAATCCATAGTGATTCTCTCCCATTTCCACTCAGGAATCGGAAGAGGCTAAAGCTTCCCAGAAGGCTTCTGATGCTCAGCTTTCACTTGCTGACAAGTTAAACACTTAGAGATAAAATCAGCTACATCCTTCTTCATTCCATCCCACCAGTAAAGATCTTTTATATTATGGTACATCTTAGTAGCGCCTGGATGTATACTGTAGGTTGTATAATGAGCTTCTTCTAGGATCTCTTCCCTCAAATTATCCACATCAGGAACACACAATCATCCACTGACCCACAAAACACCTTCATTATCAAGGTTAAAATAAGTGAATTTTCATTTGTGAATCTTCTCTACAAGCTCTACCAGAATAAGATCTCGACTCTGAGCTGCCTTGATCCTATCCCTCAATACTAATATGATTCTGAACTGAGCTAACAGTCCGCTTGATATGCTTATCTTCATTATCAATCCTTGATCCACTAACTGATGCATCTCTTGGATCAAAGGTCTTCTCTCCACACTAATGTGAGCAAGACTACCTGAGGACTTTCTACTCAAGGCATCTGCTACCACATTAGCGTTGCCTAGATGGTACCGAATATCACAGTCATAATCCTTCAGAAGTTCTAACCATGTCCTTTGCCTGAAGATCATATCTCTTTACTGGAAGATATACTTCAAACTTTTGTGATCAGTGTAAATCTCATAAGTTATGCCATACAAATAATGTCTCCAGATCTTGAGAGCAAAGATCACTACGACCATTTCTAGGTCGTGAGTAGGATAATTCTATTCATGCTTCTTTAATTGTCTAGAAGCATAAACTACTACCCTACCATTCTGCATCAACACACAACCTAGGCCAACTCTAGAAGCATTGCAATACACAGTGAACTTGTCCTCTCCTTTAAGCAAAGTTAACACTGGAATTGTGGTCAACTTCTCCTTTAGAAGCTAAAAACTGTTCTTACAAGCTTCTGACCACACAAACTTCACATTCTTCTAAGTTAGGTGGGTCATAGGTGCTACAATTCTTGAGAAATCCTGAACAAACTGCCTATAGTACCCTGCCAAATCCAAGAAACTTTGAATCTCAGTGACTGTTGTTGGTCTAGGCCACTCAGATACTACCTTAATCTTTTGTGGATCAACCTGAATACCATCCTTAGACACTACATGTCCAAGGAATGCTACACTTTCCAACCAAAAATCACACTTCAAGAATTTAGCATAAAGCTAATGTTCTCTCAGTGTCTGTAGTACTGTCCTTAAGTGATATATGTGTTCTTCCATACTCTTCGAATACACCAGTATATCATCAATGAACACTACTACAAACTGATCCATAAATGGTCTAAACACTATGTTCATCAGATCCATGAAAGCAACTGGGTGCATTAGTTAACCTGAAGGACATCACCAGAAACTCATAGTGGCCATATCTAGTACGGAATGCCATTTTAGGAATGTTGGCTTCATTGATCTGTAATTGATGATAACCTGACCTTAAGTCGATCTTGGAGAAGAACTGTGCACCCTAAAGTTGATTTAACAAATCATCTATCCTCAGAAGAGGATACTTGTTCTTAATTGTCACCTTATTAAGTTCTCTATAATCAATGCACAGTCTAAGTGTACCGTCCTTCTTCTTCAAAAACAGAATTGGTGCACCCCAAGGAGAAACACTGGGTCTAATGAAACCCTTATCCAACAAATCTTGTAACTGCTCCTTTAACTCTTTCAACTCAGCTGGAACCATCCTATAAGGCGACATAGAGATAGGAGCTGTGTCTGGAACCACATCAATACAGAATTTGATCTCCCTATGAAGTGGTAAACCTAGCAACTCATCAGGAAAGACATCTAGAAACTCATATGCTACTAGAACATCTGAGATGGATGTCTTCTCTACTGTAGTATCCCTGACTAATGCCAAGTATCCTTGACATCCTTTTCTTAACATCTTCCTAGCCGTGATGGCGGAGATAAGATTCTGAGGTGCAGAACTCTTGTCACCCACAAACTTAAATTCTTCATCATTTAAATTTTGAAAATCACCTCTTTACTCCGACAATCAACAGTGGCATAGTGCTGAGATAACCAATCCATCCCGAGGATCACATATAAATTCCTCACATCTAGCAACACCAAGGCCATTGGTAATTCTCTTCCTTCTACCAACACTGGACACCCAAAAAGCATAACATCGGTGTCCAATGAGTCACTTAGAGGTGTGGTAACCAATAAAGGAACTACCATCCTCGCGGCTCGCCAACCCGACTTAGACGCAAAAATAGGGGACACGAAAGAATGAGAGGCACCCGGATCAAACAAGACTCTAGCGTCAAAGTAACATACTGGGAGTGTACTTACAACAACGACATTGGATGCCTGAGCATCCTGCTGAGTAAGAGTGAAGACTCTGGCCTGTCCTCTACCTCCCTACTAGCTGGTGGAAGCCTGACCAAAGCCACTTGCGCTACCTCTGCCTCCTTTGCCTCGCCCCTGCTGGGCCATAAACTATGAGGTACTCTGGTACTGAGCTAGTGGCAGCTGATAAGAAGCTGGAACTGCACTGGCAGTGGAATGTTGTGGAAACTACTACTGATAACCAGAATAAGGGCACGATCTAGCAAAATGTCTTGTATGTCCACATCAAAAACATGCCCCCGGAGCCATGTAACACTGTCCTTGATAGACTCTTCTGCACATCTAGCAAGCACTGATTGCAGATTTTGTGTTGCCATAACCGGAACTCTGGCCGCTGCTACTGCTGGTAGCACTAGAACCAAATCTAACTGGTATGCAAGCTCCACTGTGACCATGCTTGCTACTCCTATGAACTCTCTGCTGAGGTCTCTGGCCTTGTTGAGCATATCCTCTCCGCTGGCTACTAGAGCCAATCTGAAATGTAGAGTACATAGTGCTTTGAAATCCTCCTACCTGAATACCTCCTACCTAATAATAATCAGGCATAACTCCTTACCTAATAAATATGAGCTCTATCTCCTTGGCCAACTCTATCACAGACTCAAGAGTCAGGCCTGTAGTTAGCATCCCAACGAACGCAGAACCTAAACCAGTAACGTAGGTAGTGACTGTGAAATACTGGTCTCTCATCAAGTCCTCAACATACTGACCAAGTTGAAGAAACTCTCTAGTGTACTCCTCTACTGACCTGTCACCTCTAGAAATGTTCGTCAGTCGAAGTTTGTAACTCATCCAAGCATCTTATGAACCTCTCTCTAAACTAAGCCTAGGTAAAAGTCATCATATGAGGTTGGATGACCTGAACGAACCAATCTAGTGCTGATCCCTCAACTTATAACTTGACGATCAATATTCTCTGATAATCTGTATGAGCAGTCTGAGTCCTCGACTCGATTGCGTGAAGGAAATCTAATGGATCTGACGTCCTATCAAATGATATCCTGTCGACTCTGGCATAGAATAATGCTACCTCTAGGTCTGACATACCCTACTGAAGTGGAGGCTATATAGCTGGTATGGCCTGGGGCATAGCTGTTGCACCCTGCTGAACTACAGGTGCAAAGGTAGCTTTGACAAATTTCTGGTCTGTAGGTTCATTATCCTGTAGCTCTTTCTGCCTATGGCGACCTATCATTCTTCCATGTCTACCTCTACCTCTACCCTTTCGCCTAACTAGCGGCTCAGGGTCTTGAGCCTCATCCTGATAAGACTCACCATTATCGGCCTCATTGACCAGTGGAGCAAATTGTGCTTGCCTCATTCTGAAAAGACAAAAACAAGTAAACACTCAGACAATAACAGACACCCTAACTGTTACGTGGAAATCTAAAAGCAACGAAGACTTTTCAAAAACATAATCAAACCTAATTACTGCATTAGTTTCAAAGAAAACTTAACTCTAGCAACCTAGGTCCACAATACTATACCTAGGCTCTGATACCAACTTTGTCATCACCCAACCCGAGAGTCATGACCGACGCTAGGGAACGGAAATTCACACGAATTTCGAACCTGTAGCATGCCTTAAACAAAAAAAATAAAACATTCATCATATATATAAAAATACCTTAGAATTAAAACTTTTAATAATTTAAAGAAAACTCCATATCATAATAAAAATAAAATATTTATACAAATATTTAAATACACAACTTCAGTCTACAACAACATCACATACTACACAAGATATACTACTACTGCAGCGTCTAATAAAGTACGAGAAAAGATGATAGTTCAAAATTTACATTAGTCAACCGGGGAAGAAAGAGTCCGGCGAAGATTATTACTAATAGGGGTTTGACGAGAAGAATCCTAAAAAACATAATTGAGGGGGGGTCAGACCTCACTGAGTGAATCATTATTATATATATGCATGTAACCTAATGCACGTACACACAAGCATCAATAATAATATTCATATATTTATATTTATATAAATATACATACAATCCATACAGATGCTTGAAAATAT
>CATIWM010025850.1:0-16553 GCA_949671775.1 Mallotus repandus | reverse complement strand
TTAAGGGTGCTAAAAGAGAATGGGATCAAGGATGCCAAAGCACTGGCTCACATCCATAATGCTCTTATTGACTCCAATTCACCAAGAATTATTAGAGTCTCAATAGCAAAAGAAGGATGGGCCATACTCCAGGAAGAGTTCTAATGAACTGCACAAGTGAGACTCATCAAACTCAATAATTTGAGAAGAGAATTCAAGAATCTCAAGATGAAGGATGGTGAAGGTGTGAAAGATTACTCTACCAAAGTCATGGAAGTAGTAAATCAAATGAGAATTTATGGTGATACTATTCTTAATCAAAGAATAATTCAGATGCTTATTAGCCTAACGAAAGATTTTGACATAATTGTCTCAATCATTGAAGAATCCAGAGACTTGAGCAGTCTCAGTGTTATTGTGTTGTTTGTGTCCTTGCTAGCACATGAGGCAAAATTAAACAAGAGGGCAGAAGGATCAATAGAAGGTGCCTTCCAAATAAGGCATCAAGCAAAACTGTCAAAGCAAAAAGGCGGCAAAGGTAGAGACAAATATTTGGAGAAAGAAAGAAAGAATGTTCGAGCATATAATGGCTCTATGGGAAATGCTTCCCATCAAGGAAAATTTCCTCCATGTGGCACGTGTGGGAATACCAATCATCTAGAAAAGGATTGTTGGTTCAAAGGCAAGCCCGAATGCAGATTTTGTAAGAAGTTTGGCCACATCGAGAAAGATTGTAGAGCAAAATATGGCCAACAGAATAATCAAGACCAACATGCAAATTTCATTGAAAGTAATGATGAAGATCACTTATTATATGCTTGTCAAGATGTAAGCTCCAGCAAAGGCAATAAGAGGTGGCTTATTGATAGTGGATGCACAAGTCATATGACCTATGATCGAGAAATCTTGATTGATCTTGACACTTCTATGAAAATTCATGTTCAAATGGGAAATGGAACAGTAGTGGAATCCCAAGGCAAAGGGACTGTACAAATCGATACCAAAAAAGGTGTTAGGCTCATAAAAGACGTTCTTTTAGTCCTTGAGCTCAATGAAAATTTATTGAGTGTCCCTCAAATTATCAAGCACGGATATTCAGTCAATTTTAAGGGTGATCATTGCACCATGTTTGGTCCAAAAAAGAGGAAGATTGCTCGTGTCAAAATGCAAAATAAGAGCTTTCCCCTAAAATGGAATGACTCAATTGAAGAGACTAATAAAGCCTAAAGTGATGAGACATGGTTATGGCATAAGAGATATGGGCACTACAACTTAGGTGCTCTCAAACTTATCCACCAAAGAGATATCATTTGAGATCTTCCTTTAAGTCATGATGTTGATAGTTTGTGTGAAGCCTACCAACTTGGTAAGCAACATAGGAAGCCTATTCCAATAGAAAGTACGTGGAGAGCAAAGGAGAAATTTAAACTTGTGCACATCGACATTTATGGACCCCAAAGGATTTTGTCCCTCAGTAAGAACAGATATTTCATATTGTTCATTGATGATTACACCGGAATGACATGGATGTATTTCATGAAAGATAGATCGAATGTGTTCCACATCTTCAAAAAATTCAAAGCACTTGTGGAGACACAAAGTGGTTGCAAGTTGAAGGGAATTCAATCTGATAGGGGAAAAGAATATATTTCCTCTAAATTTGACAAGTTTTATGGTGTTGAACATCAACTCATAGTTAAGTATACACCTCAGTTTAATGGAGTTTCTAAAAGAAATAATAGAACCATTATGGAAATGGCAATATGCATGCTGGCAGAGAAGAAAATAGCTAAGAAATTTAATAGCTAAGAAATTTTGGGCAGAAGCTATTTACATTGCTGTATACTTGGTAAACAGGCTTCCCACCAAGGCTGTGCATCAAAAAACACCATTTGAAGCTTGGAGTGGGGTTAAACCAACAACTAAGCATCTTAGGGTGTTTGGCTTAATTTTCTATGTACATGTCCCATCTCAAAACAAGGGTAAACTTGATGATAAATCACAAAAAGGAAGTTTCCTTGGCTATAGCTCTCAATTAAAGGGCTATTGAATCTTCAATCTTAACACTGAAGACATTGTAATTAGTTGAGTTATGGAATTTAATGAGAATGCAATATAGAATTAGGATGAACATAAGATAAAAAGAAGTATTATTCCAATTCCTCAATCTAAAAAACATCTAGAAGATGTTCAAGATGATTATGAAGATGATGATGGTGGGTTTTCTCTAACCACATCAATAAATTCTACAGATGAAGTTCATACACCATCATTTGATGAGAATGCTATAGGTCAAAGAGGTAAAAGACTCTTGGCTGACATCTATCAAGAATGTCCAGTCATCCATCTGGATCTAGAGATGTGTGCATCTAGTCACTTTACAATTCACGAACCAAATAGCTATATTAAAGCTTCCAAGGATATGGAATGGTAAGAAGCCATGTTGAATGAAATCAATATGATCAAGAAAAATCACACCTAGGAGTTGGTTCATAGACTAGAGAATAGAAAAGTGATTAGTGTAAAATGGGTCTTTAAAACTAAACTTAAGCTAGATGGGTTAATCAACAACCATAAGGCAATATTAGTTGTCAAAGGATATTCTCAATAAGCTGGAATCGATTATGGTGGTACCTTTGCCCCAGTTGTAAGACTTGATAGGGTTAAAACTTTAATTGCATTGGCTGCTCAAAATAGTAGGAAAATTTACCAACCTGATGTCAAGTCTACATTCCTCAATGGTGACCTCTATAATGAGATATATGTTGAGCAACAAGAAGGGTTTATTATGAAAAGAAGAGAATATCAGGTTTATCATCTTAAAAAGGCCTTGTACGAGCTAAAACAAGCTCCTAGAGCTTGGTACAACAAAATTGACTCATATTTATGTGACCAACGCTTCAAGAGGAGCAAGAGGAGCAAGAATGAGGATACACTTTACATCAAAAGGCATGGCAAGTTAGACATTCTACTTGTTTCACCATGTTTGATCCAAAAAAGTGGGAGATTGCTCGTGTCAAAATGCAAAATAAGAGCTTTCCCCTAAAATTGAATGACTCAATTGAAGAGGCTAATAAAGCCTAAAGTGATGAGACATGGTTATGGCACAAGAGATATAGGCACTATAACTTAGGTGCTCTCAAACTTATCCACCAAAGAGATATCGTTCGAGATCTTCCTTCAAGTCATGATGTTGATAGTTTTTGTGAAGCCTGCCAACTTGGTAAGCAACACAGGAAGCCTTTTCCAACAGAAAGTACGTGAAGAGCAAAGGAGAAATTTGAACTTGTGCACATCGACATTTGTGGAAACTAAAGGATTTTGTCCCTCAGTAAGAACATATATTTCATATTGTTAATGATTTACTTGTAACTTGTAATAACACTAAAATGATCATGACCTTTAAGAATGAGATGATGAAGAATTTTGAGATGACAGATTTAGGGTCGATGAATTATTTTCTTGGCATGAAGATTCATCAATTACAAGATGAAATATTTATTTCACAGGCCAAGTATGCAAAAGACATTCTCAAGAATTTCAAAATGCAATATTGCAAGCTAGTGGCAACTCCAATTGTAGTAAATGAAAAGTTATCCAAGTTTGATGGGCAAGAGAAGGTTAATTCAATGTATTACATGCATCTCATTTTAGTTTATTGTAAATCACAGCTACTAGACTTGATTTGATGTATGTAGCAAGTCTACTTTCAAGGTTTATGAATGAACCTAGTGAAATTCACTTGGGGGCAGCTAAGAGAATTCTAAGATACCTAAGGGGAACTTCATATTATGGAGTGTTTTTCCAACCATGTTCAAGCCCGATGCTAGTCGTTTATTTTGACAGTGGCTGGGGAGGTTCTGTTGATGATATGAAGAGTACCTTTAGCTACACTTTTACACTTGGTTCTGGAGTCTTCTTGTGGATCTCTAAAAAGTAAGAAGTTGTTGCTCAATCAACTGCAAAAGCAGAATATATTGCAGCATCTATGGTAGTTAATCAAGCCATATGGTGAAGAAAAATGCTTACTGATATGGGGTACAAGCAATTTGAACCCATGGAAGTCCTAGTGGATAACAAGTCAGCCATCACTATAGCAAAAAATCCACTATGTCACAACAAAACAAAATATATGAAAGTAAAATTTCATGCAATCAGAGATGCAGAACAAGAGAAGGAAGTCAAGCTGGTTCACTGTCTCACAGAATTTCAATTAGCTGACATATTTGCCAAGGCCCTTCAAAAAGCAAGATTCTAGCTCTTAAGGATGAAGCTCAGCATTTCCAACAAAAGTCTCAAGGAGGAGTATTGAGAAATGAGACTTTTACTAAATAAAAGGAATAATATTTCTAGTATGTGCTAATAAATAAATAAATATATATATATATTAAGTTCACGGTATATATTTCATTGCCTAAAAAAGTTTATAACTTATTATAGTATATTGTAATAGTATAAATACCGTATGTGTATTATTTGTAAACATATCAAAAAATTATATTTTTTTCAAGTATAAGAATTCTATTCTCCCATTTATTACTACTTCTCACCGTTCCAAACTAAAATACGATCTCTGATTTCTAACATAATCATCAATCACAAGAAATTCTCAATTCATGCTCAAAGTTTAAGAATTTTTTACATGTAAGTTTAAGAACATTGATTTATTTCTATGCTTATATCTCTATGCATGCAACTAAACTTAAAGCTATTCCATACTCTAAATTAGTTTTTTAGATTCTTTGATTTTTTTAACTTCTTTATTTACTCGATCCTCAATTGAAGCCCATCTGAATTGGTTGCTCTTTGCTTTTTTTTTTTATGCTGCCTCTGTTCTCCTTTGATCTTTAGCTCTATATAAAAGAAAGTACCAATGTTTGCTTCTAATGAAAGGTCAAGTGACAAAAATTTTCCTTAACCCACATGCAAGTTGAATCATTATCAAGTAATGTTGCTCATCTTCACCCATTCTCCTTCTTCTGTTTTTTCTCTTTTCACCATTTATTTGGGTTCAAAAACAAACTAGAGCTTAAGAGAAATACTCTTCTCTTAATTAACTTGAAGAGTCATGTTTTTATATTCTCTAATCTTTCTAGTTCCTACTTCTTTTTCTCTTTTTTCGTATTAATCCTTAAACTTGCTTTTCCTTACATTTCTATCCTAATTCTCAAGTTTACATGTATATCAATTTCTGAAAGTGTAGCAATTGCGACAATAAGTTATCCTTTGACTAAAAAGTCAGTCTAGCAATCTTCAGCAATGGTGTGATCATAATATTTCTTGGAGATGAAACATTGGCAATCATAGGTGTTGTATGATCGTGATAGAGGATGTAACTGTGATGCTCTATTTTGAAAATTCATCAAATAAGAATTGGACCTGCACCCAATACCAAAAACTCAACTTAAAAATAAAGTCATCAACATTGAAAAACTACAAAAAAATGAAAAGAAAGCACACAACTTAAAATATTAAATTAAAAGATTTTAACAGAAAAACATGCTAAATTGTACGTCTATAGCTTGACCATCCCCTGAAGTTTTCAGTTGGCGAGGTGAAGTGGGATTGCATCACAATCTTGGACTAGCATTCCTTCATTATAAGGTTTACATTATTGGACATTAACTTTGAATTTCTCAGAATTTGCATTTGTTAACTCTAAGGTACCATGAGGAAATACTTGAATAACTTTGAAAGGTCCACTCCATCTAGATTTGAGCTTTCTAGGAAATAAACGGAGTCTAGAGTTGAAGAAGAGAACCAAGTCTCCTTCATGAAATGATTTCTAACAAATTCTCTTGTTATGACAATGTTTAGTACATTCCTTATGCAATTTAGCATTCTTATATGCTAAATATCGAATTTCATCCAACTCATGGAGTTGAAATAATCTCTTTCAACTTGCATTGTCCGTATCAAAGTTGAGAGCTTTGATTGCCTAATATGCTTTATGTTCAAGCTCTACCAGCATATGGCAAGCCTGTCCATAACCAAGTCTATATGGTGACATGCCAATGGGGGACTTGAATACCGTGCGATATGCCCAAAGAGCGTTGTCAAATTTGGTTGACTAATATTTTCTCGAGCTTCCAACTATTTTCCTAAGTATTTGTTTCAAAGCTAGGTTTATGATTTCATCTTGACCATTGGTTTGTGGGTGGTATGGTGTAGTTACTAGATGATGCACTCCATATTTCCTCAAGAGAATCTCCAATTGCTTGTTGCAAAAATGAGTACCTCCATCACTCATAAGTGCTTTAGCAACTCTAAATATTGTAAAGAGTTTCTTAAGAAATTTAATAACTACTCTAACAACATTTATTTGACATGCACTAGCCTCCACCCACTTTGAGACATAGTCCACACCTACTAAGGCATACCTATTCCCATAAGATGAAGGAAAAGGACCTAAACATCAAATAGCTCTATCTCTTGAATGTTTATGAGGGGCATTTCATCCCTCTAAGTAATATTTCCCCCTCTTTGGAAACTATTACATTGCTGAGTGAATTCCTTAGCATCTTGAAATAATGTAACAAAATCCACTTTTTAACACTCTAGTTGTGTCCACCATACAAAGAGCCATGGCAATGAGATAAGATAGATGTTGTTTTTGAAGAAGGCACACACCTTCTAATTAAGCCATCCACACATGTCTTGTATAGGAAAGGATCATCCCACATATAATATTTAACATCCAACAAGAATTTCTTCCCTTGTTGATATGCAAGCTCCTATAGATGTACCCCATAAGCTAAGTGATTTGCAATGTTTGCATACCATGGTGAATCCAAGTGTTGAATAGTAAAGATAAGCTCGTCTAGAAAGCAGTGATTAATCTCTTTGCTAGGTTTCAAATGATTATGTTGTTCTATCCGAGAAAGATGATTAACTACTACTTTCTCACTCCTTTTTTTTTGTCTTTGATCTCTATATCAAATTCCTACAAAATCAATACCCAACAAATTAGCGTAGGTTTAGAATATTTCTTCATAAATAAGTATTTTAAAGTAGTATGGCCGATATAAATGACAACTCGTGATCCTAAAATGTATGATCAAAATTTCTTAATGGGAAAAAATTACAATAACCATATCTTTTTTATGGTAGTATAATTTAATTGTATATCCAAAAGAGTCTGATTTACATAGTAGTTGATGTGATGTTTGTTGTCTTTCCTCTGACCAAGGACAGCTCCCATTATAAAGTCACTAGCATCACACATAAGCTCAAATGGAATAGACCAATCTTAAGCAGAAATGGTAGGAGCTGAGATAAACTCTTTCTTTAACCTGCCAAAAACCACTAAACAAGCTTCATGAAAATTGAAAGGTTCATCTTTAATCAACAATTGAGTTAGAGGTTTGGCAATTAAAGAGAAATCGTTAATGAACCGTCAATAGTATCTCACATGCCCCAAGAAACCTCGAAATCCTTTCATTGAAGTAAGTGGTGGCAACTTCTTTATGACTTCAATTTTTGCTCTATCCACTTCAATTCCTGCACTATAGATTGTATGACACAACATAATACCCTCATCCACCATAAAATGACATTTCTCCCAATTCAAAATAAGGTTAGTATATTTACATCGCTTAAGCACTTTATCAATATTTAGTAAACACAATTTAAAAGAATCTCCAAAAACAGAGAAGTCATCCATTAATACCTCCATCATATATTCGATTAGATCTGAGAAAATTATTGTCATGCATTATTGGAAAGTTGCTGGAACATTGCAAAGATTGAATGGCATTCTCCTATAGGCAAATGTGCTATAGGGGCAAGTAAAGGTCATTTTTTTCTTGATCTTTTAGAGCAATACATATTTGATTATACCTTGAGTATCCATCCAAAAAGCAAGAATAGGCATGCCATGCAATTCTCTCAAGCATTTGATCGATGAAAGGTAAATGAAAATGATCTTTTCTAGTTGTATTGTTAAGCTTTCTATAGTCGATGCAAACTCTCCACTTTAACTAAAATTTTTTAATCTTGATGGATTAAATTCTTTTGTTGAGTTAACAAACCCAAGCTCCTCATCTGAATCCTTATGTACACCACCATCATCAACTTCTTCTCCACTTGCAATTCCTACCACCCAAATAAATTCATCTAACAACTCATAACAAACCCAACCTGTTAACATAATCATTCACTAACAACATACCCATCAAATGGTATTACGTCCTATTGACAATTTTCATGATCATGCTCCTAATTTTGACTTTAACAAACAATTTAAGTTGATAATAATTTTATTTAAGTATCGAGGAACTTAATTTAAGTTGTTCAAATCTTAGAAATATTAAATACTCTTTCAAGGATCATTTAACATGTATTTTATGAAGTACATGAACCAATGTAAGTGCCTAAGTTAATTGATGCAAAAGGAGCAAAGAAAAATCAAATTTTTGGACTTACAAGTGTCTCCTCAGGAGCGCCTCATGAGCCAGTCATGAGCTATTCCCTTTGGGTGCCCATTTTAAGTCATTTCAGTTGTTTTAGACAACGCCACTCACACATGTGATCATCTCATGAGGGCAATTCAGATAGCTCAAAATGAGAAAAAATAAACAAATTTCAAACTACAACGGTCCTTAAGTCGACCCTCACGAGCCAGGACACTCCCCTCAAGATCATGAGCAATGTTTCAGCTATAAAAAGTCCAAATTGAGTCAAATATTATAAAGAGATGATGGAGACATGATCAATGCCTCTAACAGCTATATTTTTGAGTTGTTTATCTATATAAAATACTCATGGAGCTATATTTAACTTAAGACACTTGATTGTTCAAATTCTCTATCTTAAGATTCATCATAGCTCTCAAACTTTAAATTTATTCATTCTTAGTTTCATTAACTCTTGCGTGAGTTGGTTGTGTGTTAAAAATATAATTTCTACTTCATCTAAGTCTTAGGATAGATTAGAAAGGAAGTAAGATTTATTTCTAAAAGAATTGGTTCAAATATCTAGCCATTAAAACACTTGGGAATTGGTTTAAGAGTAAGCCTTGAAACTTCTGTTTGTAAGGTTGAAAGAGTGAGCCTTAAACTCTTGTGTAATCTCAATCTTATCAATAAGATTATATGAGATTGAAAATCCTAACTTGGGGATAAGTTAGGTGGAGACATAGAATTGTTATTGAATCAAAACTCCTTAAATCATTATGTTCATTGTTCTTCCTACTCTAATATATTTCAATTCATACCTTAAATACATTTTTAATTTTCTAAAATCCTTCACTTGCCTTATTGACCCCCCTCTAAGGCATTTTCATTTAGTATTAGACCTTGAATTCTAGAAACTTCTTTGCTAGAATACAAGATCACAAGGAGTGAGTCTCAAAACATTTCTTCTCTTAGACCTTTCTGTGATGGTATTGATTATTCTCATTGGAAATTCAAAATAGAGCTATATTTAGATTGTTATTCAATCAAACTTTGGGAAATTGTCCTAAAAGATTGTGTGAGTGACCTTAACTGTGTGGAGCAATTTTGAGATGGTGATTTAGAAGGATATTGCAACTTTACCGAATGGGACATCCGTTCCGTTTATGAGACAGGGACAAATGATTGGTCTCGGGGGAATACAAGACACTTTGTGTTTGGAGTCGCCACTTGGTTTTTAGTAAACTAGGAAAAGATGAAAGGGACAACATCGGGTCACTCAATAAGTATCGTCCCTAGTAGAGATTCTGAGCCCGGGAGATCTCATATAATTTTTTACTATTTCTCATTATGATACTTAATATCTGGCTACCACAACACCCAAGTTTCGGTGATGACGGTTGGTATATGCGCATTCACACAAGCACATTGATAATAATGGAAAGTATGAGAAATTTAACATAATTATTTATAAGGCTTTCCTAGTAAATACATTCGAAAAAGGAAAAGAAGATTACGGAAATGTAAGTCTATTCTTAATCTAGAAAACACCTGCAAGATAGAGGTTAACACAACTATGTGCAATTCCATCTATTAATCCACTCGGGCAGCAAATAAACATGATGAAGATGATTGATGCATTATGAATGATTAAACAGATGCACATAGCTCATGCTATTGCAGGAATTATTATAAATCGTTTAAAAATGATAAGATAAATGATAATGATGATTGCATCATTGGAGTGTGATATCGAAGCTTTAGCTTAGATAAGAAAGCTTTCGTGTTTATTGATTGCATATTGATGCAAAATGACAGTTAATTATGAGCAAAATGAAGCAAAGAATATTCAATCAGCATACAAATTGCCAGTCTCATCACACAATCACAACAATTTCTTTTGTTTTCTTCCGTTGTTATTCTCTTACTTCACGTAGTGTGGGAATTATGGACTTCCCTCTTATTCCTGATGATCTAGATGGCTTTAGCGGTGTGAATACTGCTTCTTTTTCTTTTGATGAGTTCATTTTAGAGGATGAGGCAATTTTTTGAGAAACTGGTGCAAGGACTTCTTTTGCTGCTAGAGTTACAAAGGCTGTTAGGACCAGTAGTGGAGCCTCTTCTCCTCCACTTCGACTTTCTTAAGGAGATCGAGTTCCCATTGTCTATAGCCTAGAGACTCATGCTTGGACTATTCATCATCATCCGGTTAGTTAACTCACTTATTGTTGTGATAGCTCCTGTCGTAGCTTTGCTTACTTAGCTTTTACCATTTGCTTACTTAGCACTCATTGTAGCTTTGGCTGTTTACCTTAGCTCTTGCTGTATATGTTACTCTGGTTGTAGCTCTTATTATTTGGTTTTAGTACTCACTATCTATGTAGCTCTAGCTATCATGTTATTAGCTTTTGCTATATGTGTAGCTTTAGCTATTTGATTTTAGCTTTTGCTGCTTGTGTAGCTCTAGCTGTTTGATTTTAGCAATTGCTGCTTATGTAGCTCTAGCTATTTGATTTTAGCACTTGTTGTGTGTATAGCTCTAACTTTCTAGTGTTAGCACTTGTTGTTTATGTAGCCATGGCTTTCAAATTTTGGCTCTTGCTGTCTGTGTAGCTCTAGCTGTTTGATTTTAGCACTTGCTATTTGTATAGCTCTTATTGTCGCCTAGCTCTGGCTATCTTATTTTAGCTCTTGATGTTTGTGTAGCTCTAGCTGTATGATTTTAGCACTTGCTATTTGTATAGCTCTTGTTGTCGCCTAGCTTTGGCTATTTGATTTTAGCTCTTACTGTTTGTGTAGCTCTAGTTGTCGCCTAGCTCTAGTTGTCTGATTTTAGCTCTTGCTATCTGTGTAGCTCTAGCTGTCTGATTTTAACACTTGTTGTTTATATAGCTCTTGTTGTCGCCTAGCTCTAGCTATTTGATTTTAGCTCTTGCTGTCTGTGTAGCTCTAGCTGTCTGATTTTAGCTCTTACTATTTTTATAGCTCTAGCTATCTAATTTTAGCTCTTGCTATCTGTGTGGCTCTAGCTGCCTAATTTTAGCTCTTGTTGTGTTTGTAGCTCTAGTTGTCTAATTGTAGCTCTAGTTGTCTGTGTAGCTCTAGCTGTTTTATTTTAGCACTTGCTGTTTTTGTAGCTCTAGCCATTTGATTTTAGCACTTGTTGTTGTTTAGCTTTTGTTGTAGTTTAGCTCCGTAAAGATGATGAAAAGAGATGTTTTAGTATATAATGAATGTTATAATTGATTTACATATTGGTTATAGTCCTTTAGGCCTGTCATTCAGCTATTTGGTAGCTTTAATATGATTAGCTCATACTATCAGGGCCTTCCTCCATGTGTGAAGTAGATGATTGCCGAGAAGGGCTTTGACAACATTATTTCTGCTCTTACTTACGACACATATGCATTATTTCTGCTCTTACTTACGACTCATATGCATTATTTTTTCTTTTACTTACGACTCATATGCATTATTTCTGCTCTTACTTATGACTCATATGCATTATTTCTGCTCTTACTTATGACTCATATGCATCGAGTTAGACCGCAATGTGTGCTCTTGTTGAGCGATGGATGGATACTACCCATACATTCCATTTTCTTTTCAGGGAGATGAGTATCACTCTACTTGATTTTATAGCCATTACCGGGCTGAGTTCTTTCAGGGAGTGTATCCCTTTTAGCAGTGAGGCATGTAGCTCTATAGTTATAAGGAACAGATGGATGAAGGACCTGTTCGATGTTACTACTTCTATGAAGTTCAGTTGCTCCTCTTTGATCCGGTATATGCAACTTATGGACAAAGTGAGGTTAGAACACGATGCGGGTCATGTCAAGTAGAATCAATTGGCCAGATGTTTCTTGTTCTACCTTCTTAGTGTCATTGTCTTTTCGAATGCCTCCGGCACCAGCTTCATGTAGTTCTTACCTATTCTGAGGAACTTGAGAGATCTGTTGAAGTATAGTTGGGGCACAACCGCTTTTGCTCATATGTATTCTAGTCTTGATATAGCTTGTAGAGGACACTCACACATTTGTAGCTGCTTGTTCGTGCTCGACGTAAGTGTGGTTTCTCTTTTTTTTATTTTATTTTTTTATTCTGATTCCTTTTCTTTTTGACAGGTTTGGGCTTATGAGTTTGGGTGCTTCCTTGTCCTACTATTGAGTGCTTGCCTGAGAGCGGCTTTCCCCATCTTCCACGATGGATTAGGAAGACTTCTGGTTTGATCGAGAGTCTTGTAGAGACTAGGGGTTTGTTGAGTAGGTTTGCCCACAGTCAGGTATGGTGCATTTTGATTTTGCTTTCTAATTCTTTGAAAACTTTTACTTATGCGTTTCTCAGGCAGATTTTTCCTTGGGGTATGAAGCATCAGGAATAGTCAATTGAGATGGGGGTGGCTTGGCGCCTGACACAGAGAAGGGTCTTGTTGCCCAGCCTTGTCAACAAGGTGTGGTACCTGGGTAAGCGAGTTTATCCCTAGTGGGATGGATCACTTATGAGGAGATTTCATGTTGCTCCTCCTAGAGACATTTTCTAGGGTTGAGAGCTTGTTGGAGAGGAACTCGATGGAGCTGAGAGAGGGTATCCTTTTGAGGATTTCCTAGAGGGAGCTCATTTTTCCTATATAATGACTCTAGTGCCTTAGTTGATTGATGTTATGGCCAGTGAGTTTGTTCCTCCTCCACCTCATCAGGTAGATCCTTCACAGCCTTCGGGTTCAGGAGCTGGGACTTTATGGGCATCCTAAGGTCGCTATGCTTCTAGGGTAGCATCTTCTAATCTGGTATGCTTCTGAGCTGTGTGTCTTTTTTCTTTGTTCTCATATAAGCATGTAACAAACTTTGTTAGTATTAAATACTAATTGACATGAGTTATGAGAATTTATCTATAGCATTATGGATGTTGTCAAAGGAGATCAAATGAGGAAAGTGGCCATAGGACAGAGGGGACGACACATATCAGTGGTGTGAGATCTAGTAATGCCATTCTTAGTGATTTTGTGACTACTACACCTCCAATGTTGTACGGGTTGTTAGTTACAAGAGCAGGAGCACACTTCTCTTTGCCTATAGCGGGTACACCATTGTCGGATGTAGTGTTTGCAGACGCTACTTATATTAGTCTTTTGACACCGTGAGGGTTTTCTCTTTCTTTGATTTGTACATTATCTGATCTTTTTTGCTTTGCAGTGCCTATTTCCACTACTCAGTCTTAGTATACTGCTACAATTAGTGCACAGGAGTATTTCATGGAGTTCACTAATGCGCAGAGTGTACTGCTTTCTTATATAATTGATTTGTACCTATTTTATTAAAATGCATGTGTTTTTATGAATGCATGATATGTGTTTCATGATGTTTATCTAATGGAGAGTGAGTACATTCTTGCTAGTTGTGAGTGGGAGAGGGAGCGAACGTCTTATCATGAGCAGATCGATCAGTTGCACGTGTGATTGGCGGCTTTTAAGATGGATGTTAAGGATGCGGACCGGGCTCGGATGGTAGGGATGCACGAGTGGATTCAACTCTTGTTCTCGATGGCTCCCATAACCGATGTAGTTTGTTTTTAGAGGGCTAGGTATAGTCTTCTGGCTATGGTTGTTCAGTGTTGTATTATTTTCTCGAGGTTATGGACTCTGGTGTTGTATTATGTACTGATGGCTGCTGTTGTTGTACTCTAGATTGGCTGACTTGTACATTCTTGATTGTGACATTTGTTCATGTGACTGTGAAAATTCTATCTGATTATTTTGCTTCGTCTACCTCTTTATTTTATTTTTTCCTCTTTTGTATAAGACGTCTCTTTTCAAAGTTGTTCGCGCCTATCTAGGTATTTTTTCCTTTTCCCTCTTTTGCCTAGGGTGTCTCTTTTCAGAGCTCTTCGTGCCTAGTTAGGCTTTTTTTTGAGGTTCAATGATAGTGGCTGGCAATCAGGAGGAAAAATAATGAAACAGGTAAGAACTGCAAGCATGTAATGAAAATATGCAAATTGTACTTAGCATATTTGATGAATTCTGATAATAATGATGTATTGCATTTTCTCAAATGTACTTACATGATTTGATAAGCATTCACTTATTTAGTGAAGACATTTAAGAAACGCATAATTGCATTTATGCAAATTTTGAATTGACAATACCCTTGTCCTTAGTCAACCTTTTCAGGTTTCGTAACTAAGTATTTTCTCTCATTTCCCTAACTTTTGCCTAGGCCGCACTTTCGGGTTTTCAACCTAGCGGAAAATTCTCTAATTTTTGCCTGAGTTGCCTTTTGTTGATTGTCAACTGAGCGGCATCTTTTTTTTTGTATTTGCTCTAGACATAGTACTTTTTCAAGCGGTCTATGTTGGTAAGCTTAGAGAACTTATTTCCTTCACAGTCCATTAGCTTGAAAACTCCTCTTGATAGAACATTATTGACCAGATATGGGCCTTCCCAGTTTGGCCTGAACTTTCCTCTAGGGTCTGAAACATTCTGTTTGGCTTACTTTAGCACCCAGTTGTCTTCTGCTTTCACACTTTTATGTTTAACTTTTTGTTGAAAGCTCTAGCCATTTAAGCTTGATATAGTTGCTTATAATACAGTGCTTTTAGTCTTTGACTGTCTGAAGTGGGTAGAATTGTATACCCTAGACTCTAGGACTTAGATAGAGCAAGTAGGGTGTCGAACAGTAGGAATGTTGTATTTTATATTAACTGAATAGATAATAAGATTAATAGGCAAAATATTAATAATGGAAGTTGTTGGATTATTCTAACTATTCTAATTAACTACTAATACACTAATTATTCTAAATATCAAAGTAAAGATGGTTTATTAGAACTACAATTCCAAAATAATCAATGAATCATAACTAAGAATAAATACATGCAATGATTGGAGAATATGGCCTAAAATCCTTAAGTGCAACCGTCGTTGATCAAATAAGGGCATTTCCATCTAGAGTCTATAAGTACTTTCGTATCATTATAGAGATAAACAAAAACCATGAAGTTCCACGCCAATTGTTTAATCCCTCAATGTGGATTTCTTATTTCTAGGTACTTTCCTATCCTTTAAGTGAATTCAATTGTTTTTCCACCAAATTACCTCAACTTTCATTGTGAATAATTTGACTAACACATCATATATGGTTATCAAGCATATATAATTCAGTTAAACACTCAATTAAAATCAAATCATTCATGTACTATAAAGAAAATAAAGATGTAATTCATTGATTCATTCTTCCTTGCAATTCTAACAAACAAAGGACTTAGCCAAGATACATGATCAAACAACAACAAAAGAAAACAAATAACAACATAGAAAAGGGAAAATGAGAGAAAAGATAAAACCCTTTTAACTAAGTCTTGATGTTCCTTCTTCTTGGCCTTTGTCTCTTTTTAATTCTTATAAGAAAGACTCTAATAAAAACTAAAATAAAAGGTAATATCTAATAATCAGTAAAAGTCCCTTTTTTCTGGCTCTTGTTGTCCTCCTCTTTATAGTCCTCACACTTGAAAAGGCATCACTTGATATGAAAAGTCACCTCCCTTTGCAAACGCTCTGACTTCAAGGGCAGTTTCGTCCATTCAGATGGCTTTAACTATCAAATATTCCTTCATTAAACTTCTAGAGCTTTGTCTTATCTTTCCAGAGAAACTTGAATGATCTAATTTGGATGTCTCTAGAAGAATTTATGACTGAAATAAAAAACTGCTCAACCCAAAATCTTCTAAGTGTTTTGCGCTTAAAATGAGTCGTGCCAAGTGTGACGACTCGTGACAATTGCTTTTCGTAACAAGTCGTGCCAAGTGTGATGACTCGTGATAGGCTTTAATTCTCTAAAATTGATTCTTTTTGCTTTCCAACTTGTTCTAATCAACTCCAGGTCTTTTCAAAGCATGAATTGAGCCTAAAACATTTGTAAAACCTAAATAATAATCCATGAAGATAAAGAGGTGAATACAATAACCTAATAAAAAAATAAACATACTAAACTTAAGAAAACTAAATATAATTAGGACTAAACTACCACTAAATACTAAACATATTTGTATTATATCAAACTCCCCCACACTTAGACTTTGCTTGCCCTCAAGCAAGAAAAATCCAAGGTGAAAAAGTTAACAAAATGTTCATCTACTCCCAAAATGTAGCATCCTTATAAAGTCATTTTTAACCATGAATGAAGTTAG
>CATIWM010025824.1:0-15945 GCA_949671775.1 Mallotus repandus | reverse complement strand
CGGCGGGTCTTGCATATGCGCTTTAGTTTATTGTTAATCCATCTCTGAGCTATCTGGTGTGGTTATAAGCCTTTTGATTTGGCACCTACTAGCATTGGTCCAACAATAAGAAACAAAGTTCTTACCACTGAACTTCTTCTTGCTCTTTTTCTTTTTGTTCTTGTCTGCCCCTTCCTTTAAGAAATCAAACCCTAACTTTTCCATTCAAAAATAAAACCTTGCCCGAAACTTGAACTACTTTGAGGTTGGGACCGAGAAATTCCTTATAGGTGTGGAAGGTTAAAAGAGGAGTTGTTGGCACATACTCAAGATTTTCCCCACTATGTCGCGCCATTCGTTACTGAAAAAGTCCTCTGCAGTTACTCCAATAGTACAAAACACAAACGTGATAATTTTGCATATTGGTGTCATATGATGAAGGAAACCTCTAACAAGAAAGAACATGTCCTACAATCGTATACACATACCCAGATACAAAGCAAGAAAGAAAGCAAATTCAGTCCTCGCCTCGGGTGAGTCAACAAGTCAAGCAAGAATCGACTTCACACACTAAGAAGAGAATCATTATTTGAGAAAGAGCTTCAAAGAGAAGTGTAATAAAGTGATGGACATTGTAAAATTGAGGTCATATGTTCGATCTCTCTTCCCTCTTTACCTCCCAGTGGTAAAAAAAAAAAAATCACTTTTAGAGAAAAATAGAAAAATTATAAATATATTTTTGTTTAAATAGTTGATACTCAGAGTTCGTTAAACTCTAATTAATCAAATTTGACCAGATTAAGATTGGTAAAAATCTCTGAATAACTTAAATAACACCACTCATATATTATAGTCCAAATTCGAAACATTGCTGAAGTGAAAATAATTTTGTCAACTGATATTTATAGTCAGTGGAAATCATATTATTTTATTCATGAATTTTTTTTTGGTATAGTCAAATACTTACGAGAATGTCAATGCAATGCATAAAGCCAATAGTATAAACAACAGTAATATGAAGAAAAATATTAATTTTTATATATTTTCGATTATTTTTAATTTTTTAAATAAATTATTGTATTTCGTTTTCGCATAAAGGAAGTATAAACTTAAAATCAAATTTTTATATGCATTCTATGCTTACAAATGTTTATAAAATATTATGACCGAAGGCATATTAATGACATATTTGAACCTTGTTAACTTCTATCTTTAGCTTTAGGTAGATCAGATTTTTTACTAACACTTCTTAACGTAACTGGTGAGAGATTTGAATTTTCTTAAATAAAATATCAAGTTCAATCTTATATATATATAGAGAAAACAAGTGTAGATAGAACTTTACTCTCTTTATAGATTTATCCAACTCGAACTCTGAATAAATTGAAAACTTTATAACCACCAGATCCTTGGGAATTATAGGAGAAAAAAAAAATTTACATACATTCTATAATCCCACCAAAATTTAAACAAAAATAAAAACAACAAAAAAAGTATGTACACTATAAATTAAGGGTCTTCATACAGCTTCTAAGATTGAGATTTACAGAGAGGCAGACTATGCAGTTAGTATATATGTACGTAGCTCATAGATAAGTCCATAGTAACAGCATAAAATTTCATCAACCATAGCATGCTAAAATTAAATCAATTAATGAAATGAATTACAATTTAGAAAATAAAAAAAAATGAAGTACAGAATGTTTTACACTTGACGTAAAAAGAATGACAAATAATTTGTTGAGGGAAAGATAAAGGTATAGCTTCAGCACCACAAGTCCATTTACAGTTGATCAGCGGCAGATTACAACACCAAAGAGGACGACACAACAAAACTAGTTGACAGCACTACAGATCTTCCTAATCTCGCCGCCATTTGCATTGAGAATATTTCCCATTTTGATCATTGCAGATGCGAAGTCAGAACTGAAAATTGCAGGACTCCTGCTATATTCTGAGACAATGCTGTCTGTTGAGCCTCCACTGAAAAGAACTTGATCAGATTCAAGAAGACCTTTCTTTTGTATCAGATTCTTGAAGTAATTGTTGTCAAAAGAATTGGGTGTGACTAAGTCAAGAGCAGCCAAATTCGCATCACCACCTACAGCTGGACAACCGCGGCGACGGGTGCTAGCAAATCCAGCATCAATGTCAGTGCCATTGCTGTAAATCCTATCACGGAATGTAAAGCACTGAGCTTGGCCTAGTGTATGTGAACCTGCAATTTCGAAATGAAAATACTTAATCTTATCGTACCAAACCAAGAAATTGTTCTGATAAGCATAAGGTCAATTTTAATGAGGTCTCTAACCTGACAAGGCGACCATGTCCCTTGCACTAAGGTTTTTACTCTGAAAGCGAGAGATAAGCCTGTCAAGGCCATCTTTAAAACTAGGAAGTTCAGAGTTGGCTAGAGTTCTACTTGCAGTAGTTGAGTCCTTTCTTCCAAGCATCACTGTCCATGATGGACCACCCACCTATATGTACACATAATATATATGTCAAAATCAGAAGAATTGATTAACCAAATCTCTAAATACAATATTAATATCGGGTGTATTAATTAATTATATATATACTTACATAAGCAGAAGCATCTTTTGCTGCCACAGCAAGGATATCTGCACAAGATACAACTCCAGGGCATATCTTCTCTACTTCAGCTTTTGCTTTGTCTATAACACCATAACCTCTGGCAGATTCCTTATTCGGTAGTGCAGTTTTTTCACTCTCTATAGTTGGAGTCTCGTCAAGCAAGATTGATGCATCACAGCCCTGCAAAACATATCAAATTAAGAAATTCATGAATTAATTAGTACGATGATCATTATTATGTACAATAGCAGAAACCTACAAAAATTAAAGTAAGAATATATACATACCTGAACAAAGCAATCGTGAAAATGAAGACGAATAAGAGAAGCTGCCATTCTTCTTTCTGCTGCAATTGAATTCCTGATAGAAGTTCGGATAGTACTGAGTGCATTGGGACATGACTTTTCATAAAATGTAGAGGTGAGTTGTGCTTCGCATGCTGTGCTCAAGAGCAGCAACATAAACATGACGCCTGCTGCTTTAGCAGGAGATAGTAAAACATTGTGGTGTACTGGATCGGTTGCCATTGATCTTTTTTCGTATGATCTCAACAAGAATTAAACTATGCACGTATATTTGTTTGTGTAAAGCAAATTTAACCTGGAAGGCAATGCAAAAGTAATAGAAGAAGAATAGATAAATAAACAAAAGATTAATTGAAGATGGAGAAGAAAGAAAGATGATCATCAGCTTATATAGAGAAACAAGGTCAGCGCCCAACGGGGAGGGGTTTGTCCAGGTCTCTACATCGAGCCACCACGCGTATAGCCGCTATAAGTTTGTTTGTGTTACGAGATATGACCGCATCTTCATTGCTTAATTAGCCCTTCCACTTGTGTTTTTGGTGGGGAGACTTTGACATGCATGATATTGTATATTTTTTTGGGAAAAGGAGCACGCATTATTAAAGTTTGAACTCTGAATGCATGCATGCAACAAGGGCAATCTATTGTGATGAAATGGGTTACTATAAGAAATGCATACAGTACAGCTAGCTATCAATAAGATTAAAAGCCATAGAGGGTGGTCATGAAATGACCCAGTAAAATAAATTAATTTGGCACTATGCCCACTAATAGCACTAAAATATTTTACTCCATAATGCTGTGTACAACTTTAAAGGTAAAGACATGCGTTGATGGGTCAAAACTATTGTGCCAGTGGCAGCTTGGTTTGGTCTTATTCTCATGGAAATGGTCGTAATCAACTAATCATGTGATATGATTCCCTAAAGTCAGAGGTTTCCGAAGTTGGTGAGATGCAGAGATGTGGTGATTTACACCACGCTTTTGCCATTTCTTTTTTCAGGGAGTAATTACAATTCAATATTAGTTCGAAACAAAACCACAAGGTCTTTTCTAGCTTTTGTACGTACATGAAGATTTAAAATAAAGAGTGAGGTAATGAAAACATCTTGTTTTTTGTATACGGTTTCTATGAAGATTCGAGTAATTGGTCGGATTTGAAAATTTCCTGCGCTTAAAACAAAATACACATTTATGTTTTATATTATACCAATCACCTATTATTTATTTTATCAAAAATTTATACATGTATATATTCAGTGTATTTTATCAAATTGTTTAATTTGTAATAAATATTATAATTGTTTTTCTTATTTATTTGATATATATGTTTAATATAAAATTTTTAATGGAAATAGAATCTATGTTACACCATAGTTATATTCCATGTCATTTAAATTTTGTTATATATATATAAAGTTTATCATATGTGTATATAAGTTTATATAAATTCATTAGTTTAAATAAGAATTCTTTCAGTAAAATATAAATAATTTTATTTTTTGAATTTTTAAAAAAATTATCATGGAATTATCAACAATATAAAGAAGAATTTTTCTCTTAATCTTTTGTTTTATTTCAAAGATTCACTTTATCGGATTTTTTGTCATTTTATACGGTGAGATGAAGAATTCTTAGGACTCTTACATTATGAATTTCTAAGAAAATGGGATGATTTGGAAATTGCTAGAAAAGAGTTATTCATGGTATTTTTTAAAATATTTACCAAATGGTAAAAAATTAAAAAAAGTAAATAAATTTCACCAGTCAAACTTGCATAATTGTTAGAGAATAAAAGTACTAACTAGCATGTAATTTAATGATAAAAAAATGACAGGACCATTCAGCCATTTTTAATAGCAAAATGTTTCTTTATCAAATAATAATAGTTGTTCAATGGTTGTGTGTAATAATAATTTAACATCTTTCCGAATTAAAAATATTATTATTAAACTATTTCAAAATATTTTTCCTTTTTTTTATAATTAATAATAATCATAATATCAAACATAAATATTAAAACATTTATTATTATTATTATTATTATTATTCCATCATTAGAAAATGATACATCATCGTTCTGCAGCAATTAAATTCCTTGTGGAAGTTCTGATAGTACTGAGTGCTTTAGGATATGAAGTATCATAAAATGTAGAAGTAAGCTGAGCATGGCATGCTGTGCTCGAAAGCAACAACATGAACATGATACTGCTGGTATGTAACAAAATTTTGGAAACTGAAGTTGCCATTTTTCTCCCTATTTCGTGTACAATTGCAAAAGAAAGTAATACTTAATCAGAAATGAAATGATTGAAGATAGAGATGGAGATGAAAGCAAGAGCTGACAGCTTTATAAAGTAAATAAGGTCAGCTAGGCGTTATCAGGTCACTAGAGCAAGCGATTACGCGTAGGCACTGTTCAAAATTGATGCCTTAATTAGATTTCTTGTAATGACCAAACTCGAGCTTTTGACTCTTGCTCTCACATGCATATCCATGCAATGTGAATATATATATATATGACTTGAAATATTCGATTCTCTGCGGCAAATTGTTATATATTGTCAAAGATGCTACAACTGTATGTAAAACTAGCACTGTAAATCCCAACGATTTTAGCATAAAATACTTGGTCTAACAAGTACTCAACATGAAAAAAAAAAATTACTTATTTAGCAACAAAATAACAATAATATATACAACATATTGATATGGTGTATACACAATGTGTGAAAAGTCAAAGAGTTTAGAAAGATCACGGATCGAGGAAAACTTTTTTCTAATAAAAAAAGAAAAGAAAATATTGTTTGTCAACAAAGAAAATTTCTACCTGAACTACATTTTTTTTTGAACAACAATTGATCTAGTAGCCAAAAGACACTGAACAGGAACAGTTTCAAAGAGACTGAGATTACAGCAGTGGCTAAAAAGAAAGTCAGAAGATTGAGAAGATATACTCTTACAGAACCTGAACTAGATTCATGGAAACTGTACTCACATATTATAAATTTTACCATGTTGTAATTCACTATTCGGTCTAAGTAAAATTTTCTTTGTCAACCATATGAAGTTAAGTGGTAATAATATGATTCCGGTGGTGTTGAGGAATAAGGTTTATTGGAATCACTTTGCTGTTACCATAAGATAAAGCTAAACTAACCTTAATTTTGTTCAGCATTTTTGACATAATTTTAATTTTGTTTTATCATATATGTGTCTTAAGAAGAAGTTCCTATTTTTTAATTGCAAACACAAAAAGTAAGTATTTATTAATTTTTGTTAATTAAGTGTGTTTAAGATATGAGTTTTATTAATTTTTCAACAAATTTTAGAACCAACAATAGTTGGAAACAACTTACAGCCCTTGTTATCGTTTAAGAGACATTTCAAATTCGAATTATGATGTACGTAGTCACGTTAAATAATTGTTGAAAAATCTTTATCGCTTTTATAGTTCAACTAGAATTATACTCACACGATGTGTGATTTTATTTTTTATTATTTTTATTTTATATTTTATTTTAATAAAAATTAAATATATATGTTTTGATAAATATAGAATTATAAGTAATAAAATTTGATAAATCAAGATATATATAATAATAATAATTTTAATTCAAAATTAGAAATATATACCTTATAGATTTAGATTAATTTTTAAATTTAGATAAACATTAAATAACTAAAGTTATTTAAAATTAACTAATTATAATTTCTTTACAAAAAGATATTATTTTTTGATAAATAACAAAAAAGATATTAGTAACTAATCAATTGTCATTTATAAATAAAGAAATAATCTTAAATTAGTAATATGTAATGATAATTAAATTTTCTATAATATATTTAAATTTCTACCTTTGATCAAAGACCAACTAAATATAATAATATAAAATAAATAAATTTTTATTTTGAAATTTATTTTTAATGTATTTTTTAATAAAATTTTAGTTTTAATTAAATTATATTTTTAACTAAATAATTTATCAGAACTCAAATAAATTATTTAAAATTCAAATTTGAAAACTATAAAGATAAATCATATGAGAGTTTCATTTTATTTTTACCTTTTCTTTGTTGAGTTTTATAAGTAGATTTTATTTAAAGATATATTTAAACTTCTAAGTGGTTAACATTAAAATACTAACTAAATATATAATATAAAATATAAAAATTTAAATTAATTTATCTAAATTTTTTAAATATAGTTATTTTTTTGTACCTTTTAATAGAGTTTAAATTTTATTATTGTACTTTTCTAATAGGGTATTATTTTTAATTAAATTATATATTTAATTGATTTAGTCATATCTATCCAAATACAAAACCTTCAAATAAGAAACTCTAAGAAAATATGAAGTTGTAACTCATATACATTTCGGACTAATCCCAATAAATGAAAAAGAAACAGATTAATTAATCAAACAACTATTTCATACAGACTATTAATTATAAATATAAAGTAATACTATAAAAGATCAATTGTTCACACAATTCATAAGTATGTATTTTTGGGTTTCATGATCCAAACACAGCGGAAACGAAAATTTTAACCACGAAAATCCTAAACCTGGATCCATGTAATTTGAATTTGATCGATTGAGAAGGTATCCAAAATCTTACCAAGACGATTCAAGGATAGAATATTGGAAGGAAAAGAGGCGGTTTACTCTAGTGACACCCTACCTCAAGCTTTGCGTATAAGTCTCATCGGATTTAGACGCCGCCAATTAAGCCATGCCTCTCTACAGGTATCCACACGAACAAGGTTACCAAAGCAAGTTGGTGTGCTAACACCTTAACGTCTCACTTTTAATTTTCTCTATGTGTGTTTTTCTTTCCACAAAAGAAGTAGGAGGAGAATGAGGCTTAGCCTAATCCTTAGAAAATGAAATATATATATATATATATATATAGCCATCATTTCTTGGGTTTCATATATCTCCACTTACCAAAACAGTTTTGGTAAGTTTAAATTTCTTTTTCTACTTTAATTCTAATTCCAAAATTAGAATTATCTCCTAATTTATTTAGATAACTATTATTTTAAATAAATTAGGAAATAAATAAATAAATATTAATACAAATATATACATATATATATAGTCTTTTTGTCACATGATATCTTAATTGAACATAAGACATGAATTATGTCATCCTTATATTGTTCAATCATATTGTTTCTTGATCCTAAATAGACAGATACTGATAACACTTTATCATTCTAGCATGACTATACATTTCTCTTCAATCTATCTCATCGAGGGGCTCTACAAATATCTTCTCAAAATAACTGAGGAAAAAATTCCATCTTAACCACTCATATCCCTCACACAACTCATTTTATATCAAATCATAACCTGTTTTACCATCCGGTTAAAGATGGCGTAGGGATGTGTTAAAATACAGAACTTATCATGCATGAAACCATGGTGATCTCAGGTCAGAGGACTCAAATAATACTACTGTGATGAGAATCACCTATGACAATAATCCATGTAGTATTCTCATAATGGGTTGATCCAGTACATCATTTCTTTAAATATGTGCCTATGAGTTTGACTCAATATCCCATATACATGATCAATAAAACATAATCATCAGTCAAACTCATACTAGTCTTTATTCATTATTGGTCCCACAACAATGGCCGACTAGGGATATTTAGATTAGAATTCAAGAATCACTTAAGAGTTTTAGTATCAAATCATGTACTTGATGATCTTAGTAGAATTAACTAATCAATGATAATGCTAGAATTAGCCAGTAATAATAAAAATGTCTCTTTATTAATAAAATTAAAATATGACAAAGTTAAAATATGATCATTACATAATTGGCCTAGGACATATCACTAACATGTATATCTTATTAAAGAAAATACTTTAACCAATAAACATTTTAATGTCAAATCTAACAACATTAAATTGATTAACACTAAAAAATGAAATTGATATTATTGACTGTACTCAATAAATATTACCAACAAATATAATTCACATCATCACACTATCAAGAAAAAGATTAATTGCTCACACAATTTAAAAGCGACCCAAAAGAATAAAAATAATGAAAAATAAAACTCTACAACTCAATTATTAAGGCAATAGAAAGCAAATAAAAATAGTAGATGGGGGAGTTCACCTGGTGAGAGAGAGTGCCATTGAGGAACTAGTGTTAGGTAAGTATGAACACATTTATACTCTATCGGAAGAATCAGCAGCGGTAGATGAAATATTAGCTCATATATCGACTCATTAGTTCACCGTTGGTAAAATTAATAGAATTGCATATTTTAGACACTCAAACTTTTATAGCCTTCTTAAAATTGTTATTAGAATGTAGCTCATCAAGTATAGCAGCTTTCATATCAAAAAAAAAAAAAAAAACAACTCATTAAACCTTGCATTTTTAGCTAGGTTTGTGGATTACAGAAAAAAAAGACAAAGCCATTTAGATATTACTGTGACAATATATATAGCTATGAGAAGAAATTTTAAGAAGATTTACCTAGTAGAGATGGTTTTCAAAGAATGAGAAATTTAACGAAAAATATAAATTATGCTTTGAATTTATATTGGTTGTCAATGGACAATTATAATAAGAAAAAATTTCTTCAAACTAAGAAGAGATAATTTTTTATTCAAATTTAATTTAAATTGTTATCTCAAAATTATTCTAATGAAACATTTTTCTTATATAATCTTATCTATTAAATTTGTAATTTTATTTTTTTTATTTTAAATGATAAACTAAATTAAAAGTACTAATGTATTTTATTTAAACAAAAGTTTACAAACGTTATATAACTCTGTTTATTGTTTTCCTTAGTAAGATTTTACTTATCAAAATTAGAGTGTTTAAAATTTTTTTCAAAGTTAAATATAACCAAAGAGATAACTGTTTTATTTAAGTTAAATCTTTTGAAAGGTATTTAAAACTTAAACGTAGTTGTAGTTAAATAACTAATTTAATCCTACTTTACTTACATGATCAAACTATAACTAAATTAGTTAAAATATAATATTTAAAATATATGAAGATATATAGTAAGTTTTTCAAAACTTTTTTTTAATAGAGTTTTAGTTTTAATGAAAGTATATGTATTTAACTAATTTAATCATTATAGCTCATTTACCAAACTCCACATAAATTAGTTGTACTCTTTTCAATGAGTTTTAATTTAAATTTAACTGTAAATGTAATAAAAATATTCAATTTTTTTATATTATTACAAGTGGCTTTTTATATGACATCCAATCCTACGTGCCACTATAAATTTAATTCTCTTTACTTTAGCTTTATAAAGATATATAGATTCAAATGGAATTGAATTAATTATAGAGTCCATTCTAAATTAAAAAAAAAACTTTTAAATAAATCTAACGAGATTCAATAGGTTAAATAAATAATTTAAAGGTGAACCTATTCATATACCCCAAAGCATGCATATCATTTAAGTATAGCAACGAATGATCATGGTCATGGCATACACCATATCTTTATCTAATAGAATTTGTAATTAATTAATATAAGATAGAGTAAATCTTAGGATGATTAAGACTGATTATAAGTTTTGTCTAATGTGATATTATGTGATGATTCTGGTTGTTATATTATGGCCCAAAAGTTTTAATATAGTCTATAAAATATAAATTAAGACTATCTGCTAGTGGTGGCACTATATATATATAATTTTAAAAAATTAAAACTATGTAATTATGTACTGGAATGTACATTTAAGTACTTAATTTTTAACAAGTGCCCCACATATTACATACAAAGAAATACATTTGCAATTGAGTCTTTTCTTTTGTTTTAACTAATAACTTCTTTTTAAAAAAAAATTTATTAATTAAACACACCAACTTACTGAATTATACTTGATATCCACACATCACATATTATATTTTACGGGACATTATATAATAGTTATAACCTTTAATGAGTTGAAAGACTAAACAAATGAAAATTTAATATTTAATTAAAATGATAAAAAAAATTAAAATCTAATAGCATATACCCTAAATAATTTAATATTGTTGATTTAATTTTTCAAATTATTAATGACCACGAGCATTATACAATTTCTCCTATTTTACAAATTTTATGAAATAGAAAGAAAGCACATTAATGTATAAAAAAAAATGAACATCACACTCATCTACATTTGATCATGTATCATAAATTTTAAGAAAGTTGTCTATGAATTTCTAAGATTT
Organism: Mallotus repandus; assembly: GCA_949671775.1. Lineage (NCBI taxonomy): Eukaryota > Viridiplantae > Streptophyta > Magnoliopsida > Malpighiales > Euphorbiaceae > Mallotus > Mallotus repandus. Next base: position 4,844 of record CATIWM010025824.1, on the reverse strand, counting down.
TGGTTTGTTGACGACACTGCAGATTCTTCTTATTTCTCCAGGAGATGGGTTAATGAGATTTCCGATCTTGACCATGGCGTTTGCAAAATCTGAGTTGAAAGTTGCACGATTTTTGCTATATTCCAACACAATGCTATCTGTGGAACCTCCACTGAAAAGAACTTGATCAGACTGGAGAAGACCTTTCTTTTGTATTAAATTCTTGAAGTAATAGTTGTCGAAGGAATTGGGTGTGGCTAGATCTAGTGCAGCCAAGTTTGACACCAACAGCAGGACAACGACGACTACGTGTGCTAGCGAATCCAGCATCAATATTATTAGTTCCATTTTTGTACATCCTTTCGCGAAATGTAAAGCATTGAGCTTGGCCTATAGTATGGGAACCTGACAGATAATTTCAGCATCAAGAACCAAAAAACAAGCTGTTAGTTAAATCTATCAGAGTTGTTAGCTAGAATAGTTCCAAGTTCCAATCTGACAAAGCAACCATGTCCCTGGCGTTGAGGCCTTTGCTTTGAAAACGAGAAATAAGTCTGTCAAGGCCATCTCTGAAACTGGGAAGGTTGCTGTTTGCTAGAGCTCTACTTGCAGTCTTTGAGTCCCTTCTTCCAAGCCTCACGGTCCATGATGGCCCGCCGACCTGATATTTTACAGAACATATAAATCTTGATCAACACTCGCTCTAATGATTTGAATGCTGAAAATGGCATGCGACACACACAAATATATATAAAAATATATATCTTACATATACAGATGCATCTCTTGCTGCAACCGCAAGAATATCAGCGCAGGAAACCACTCCAGGGCATATCTTCTCTACTTCAGATTTTGCTTTGTCAATGACTTCAAAACCTCTAACAGAATTCTGATTGGGCAGCGCAGACTTTTCGCTCTGGATTGATGAAGTCTCATCCAGTAAAATTGAGGCGTCACAACCCAGCGGAAACCAAATTAAGATTTATTCACAAACATCATATACATGTATAGATATAGCTGCAGGGTCATGAAAACGGTACCTGAAAAAAGCAATCATGGAAATGCAGACGAATGAGGGATGCCGCCATTCTACGTTCTCTCGCAATAGCAGTTCTGATGGACGTTCTGGTAGTGATGAGTGCTTTTGGACATGTTTTGTCATAAAACTTAGAGCTGAGTTGAGCCTGGCATGAGGCTGTGCTCAAAAGCAGCAACACAAACATGATAGTAGCCGCTGCTTTTGCTGGAGACAGAAGGAAGCTGGAAGCTGAAGTTTCCATTTCTTGGGTTACGTATGCTACAGATAGTAAAAATATTTCAATGGAATTGAAGCAATAAGAGGTTATTGGAATTGAGATGGAGAAGAAAGCAAGGTGGTGATGTATTTATAAACATGCAATTACATGACTTGTCTTGGCAATTGGGACTACTGTTTAATTTAATTATTGAAATGATGTGCAGCCAGCCAGCCACTGTTCAAGTTTGATGCCTCTAATTAACAACTTGCTTGGGACTTGAAATTTTCTAAGTATAAGAATTTGTCTAATGTTATATATATGTATATAATTTTGTTTTTTTGAGAAAAATATGTATATAATATTTTAAAAGAGGATATAAATAGATTAATGTAACCCCAGAGGCATATGTGATGGCACCATCCTCCTGTCAAACGCAAACTGCTCTTAAGGCTGTACCAAGAATTAAAAAGTCGAGAAAGAGCCCTATCTTTTTCATGCATGATTAATTCGTTGTTTCATATGGTTACTGCTAATCTTATCCTGGATTTTAATCTACTATATATATGTGGAGAAGAATTCACTCCTGGCTAGTGAAGTATATAATTGTTAATACGAGATGAAAAAAAATATATATATAAGTTACATATTATTAATATTATTCACATATTAACCTCCCCAACCATAATCAAAAGACTACAACTAATTATTTGAAACCGGGCTCAGGACATCCAGACGGATATAGTTGACTTTTTACCGAGAATTTTTAAGAAACCGGGCCCAGGACATCTAGAACGGATGAGAGATATGGACTTTAAAAATTTGCGTCCAACCATAATCAAAAGACTAGAATTAGTCATTTGAATGGTTGGCCTTTTATCATTTATATGTCCTTTAGTTGATTTATATATTTTCAATGTGAGATTCTAGTATAAAAAGATAAAATAACAATAATAAATTATGATTTTTCTTTTAAAATATTAATATATGATTTCCTTACACAATATTTAATACATATATCTCATACAATTTATTGTATTCAAAATAATTTTATTTTTTTTCTGATTTGCAGTGTTATAAATTAAATATGAAATGCTGACAAAAAAAAAAAACTTCTTATACCCATTAAAACTATTGAGCGATTTTTTTTAATCTAAATTATTAGTATTTAGAGTTCACTAAATTCTAACTAATTTGATTTGACTTGACAGGGCTATATAAACACTAAACTATTTAGTGATAATGTTTGATGTTTTCTATTATTTATGTTATCTTCTCCTGAAGTTGATGTATTATTGATTCAGATATAGCTCATCCTTGTCAATTTGGAATTTAAGGGGCACATATATACGTTTCTTTCAAAATATGTTGCCAGCAAAATATTAAAACTGGTCTCCTATACCAAAATAATTGCACTTGTGTTGTTATAATTAACATTTATTTTTCGTCTTTTTGTTAATAATTATAAATATTTAACACATGTGCCTAAATGCCAATAATATTAATCTTAGATAAGAAATAGCAAGGAAAAGATTCAGCCTTATGTGTAATGACTTTTGTATGAAAAACAATCCACCAAACAGGTAAGTAATAATAAAAAAATCCTGAAAGAAAAAACCAATTGAGGTGAGAATAACCATTACTTGAAAAGTTAATTATTTTAAGATTACAAATAAATTTAGAGTCAATTAAATAATAAGATAAACTTTTTTTCCTAAATTAATGACTAAATTATTAATATTTGAAAGAGTTTTGTTTCTATAAATAGTGTTATCGGTGATGTTAATTATGTGAAATGTTATCTTTTTTAACTCAAATTTAATTCAGATTGTATAATTTTCTCTATATATAAAATATATTTTATAAAAATAATTATAAATTTATAACACAGATGATATAAAAATGGGATCATCACTTAACAGAATAAATTAATTAACAAATTGACCAATAGTTTTCACCGAACAATCAAACAAATATCACATTCTCATCCTTTTCGAATTATTTATTTTTTCATATGGTTACACTTTACGACTTAGAGACAAAACCAACTCTTTTTGGACATAAGCTGGTAATCTGCCTTACAGGAGTTTGCTTCTCCTATTAGCCATGCCTAGTTGCTCAAGCCTACAAAAATATCAACTTCTTATTTCTACCAATTAACCGTCAGATTTAAATTAATTTGTTCACTCCTTCATGTTGCATTGTTAATTAGTAGTATTTGGTTATCTATTCTTTGAGACAGTCTTCACGTATTGGTCCTTGATTGGTAGCACTGTATTCATTAATTACATAATGTAAGAAAATTATTATTTTTGTCTTGTGGCAGCTAAGGAAACGGACACGCGAAACATGGGTTACCATACATCATACATGTGTGTGTATGGGCTATAAGTCGAGACCCAGTCCAGGACATCTATTTAATAAGCAAGTTCTCCAACCTATAAATCATTTGGCTAAAATTACACCACATATAATTATTTTTAGATGAAGTTATCAATATTAGAGTTATTCTTTTTCAATTTTAATTTTTATGTGTTCCATTTATATTGTTTTTATTTTTTATTTTCATTTTTATATTGTTGTGTACCATTTTTTTTTAACAACAATAAAAGATAATCCATTAATTAAGATAAGTTTTACAACATAGAGCCCACTATATAATGATTGAGACCTACGGATCAAGTACGTAAGAAGACGCCTATGATACTAATCTACTAACTTTTATGAGGATATATATGAACCCTAATTTGTTGGAGACAGAGGGGAAGGAGACTATGATTTCACTGACGCCGACGCCTGAACTGAGGGAGGTTACAACATCCCAGTTGTTCCTCAACTTACAGGATGAATCCCTTGAATGTTGAAGAAAACAGAAACCGATCCATGAAGGGTCTTCAGGAATAGCAACAACTGTGAGCTTGATTAGTACCTAGATCTGCTTAGATTTTCATGGAAAAGATGACCTCTACCATAGATTTAGATGAAGAGCGATCTGGGTTGAATAGGAAGAAGGAGATTGGAAGATCCAACTGCACAAAAAACTATGAAAACACACTGAAATATAAACATAACTATCTAGCTATCATCACAATTATTTGATAAACCTATATAGACAAAAAGAGTAGAAAGCAAGGGATAATTACTGGTTAAAACCAATAGCCATCCCCTGTAAAAGACTATGGCTGTCAAAGACTATGGAAAAATGCACTGTTTGTCGAGAGAAAAGCAACATGATATTCTAATGAAACACATATATTACACTTATTCAAATATTTTTTTTTTCTTATCCTTCTCTTCATCTCTTCTTCTCATTTATTTCATCTTTTCTCTTAAATCCAATTCTAACAATTACAAGATTTTTAAAATAATCTGTTCAAAAATAATTTTTGCATGTCTTTATTAAAAGAGAGCAAACTCATATATTTTACAATTAGATTTTAATCTTAGATCTAATAAATTTTCAATTCTCCATCTTTTTTTAAAAAATTTTTTTGCCTATTATAAACTCACAATGTTATAAATCATCAAGAATTGTAATGGTTAGATGTCAAAATTTTTTTGGGTTATTAATACTTGGGTGATTGTTAGGTTTTGTTCTTCTTCTTCGTCTTCTTATTCTTTATGTTGTTT